>LPNX010336197.1:21617-69362 GCA_001517045.1 Pseudotsuga menziesii | reverse complement strand
TTCGTTGGTGAATCTATTAGTATCAACTCCGCTCAGTTATGTGCTAGGAATGGCAGGGTTTACACCTCTGCAAGACACAGGAAATTTTCCATTTGCTTGAATATGGGCTAAGTCTGTTTTTTTAAGCCCTCGACCGAGGTATTAACCTCGACCGAGGTATTTAAATATCTCGGTCGAGGTATTAAAAATACCTCGACCGAGGGTTTATAAATCCCTCGACCGAGGGTTTAACAAACCCTCGGTCGAGGTATTTTTAATACCTCGACCAAGATATTAGCTCGGTCGAGGTCCTGGTCTATTTAAAGAGGACAGCCTCAAACCAAAAGCGTGCACGGTCATTTGTTGAGAGCTGGTGTTTGAAATGAAAGAAAGAGTCAATTATCTTTATTTGTAGAATGGGTTTTGGAGTCTTAGGAGTCAAATTTATGACTCCTATCACTCCTCAGCCCATATCTACAGATCTATAAATTGATATAATCCAAGGAAATGATGTCATATCATTTTTTTTATGCTCACATTTTCATCTCTCCAAAAGTACCAAAAATACTTTGCGCGTTCGTATATAATTTTTAATTTAAAAAAACTACAATTATGTGATATGACTTTCAAAGTTATATCACATAATTGTAGTTTTTTTAAATTAAAAATTATATACGAACGCGCAAAGTATTTTTAGAATTTAAAACTTTTGGTAATGTAGTGATTTCTCGACTAAATGTAAAAATCATGTTTATTTATAAAAGGGGTCCGTGTCCTTTAGGCCCGCTGGGTGCATAGGGGAAAATACTAGAGATAAATCTAATCCCTGGCAGAAATAAAAGGTATGCAAATGTATAGTTTAATTGAATAAATAAAAGTTAAATGACCAACACATACTACCATGCAACGAATAATTTGCATTTTCCATCACACAGACGGTAAACCCTCTCTCACCGTAAGGCGGTCCACACCATCCATCCACGCCACCCGGCCATTCACCCAAACAGAAAGACCGCCCTATAGTTTTTTTTTGACAGAGCACCTCGGTCGAGCTATGTACCTCGACCGAGGTCCATACCTCGACCGAGTTAATACCTCGGTCGAGTTATTTATTAACCCTCGGTCGAGGTTTTAATACCACGACCGAGAGTTAATAGATACCTCGACCGAGGGCTAGAAAAAACCTCGGTCGAGGGCTATACAAGAGCTCGGTCGAGATATTATTAGCTCGGTCGAGGGCTTAACAAACCCTCGACCGAGGTACGTTTTTTGGTTTTTTTCCAAATTCGCTTGCCAAAAAGTGTTACCCAGGTCCATGGATTCACCCAACAAGAAGTAAAATGCACACCTAAAAACCAATGCAAATGCATCGTGTCGAATGAAAAATGGGGTATGCTACTACGTGAAGTACAAAATTTTCCTTCAAATGAATATGTAATCATTCCTATATGAAAATCTGACTAATACTTCTCCAAGCAAACCCATTGCAAGTACCATGCAAAATGCAAAATGCAACAATGCATAATGATGCAAAAATCAAATGTTTTGTATTTTTTCAATTAAATGAGATAATAAAGCAAAAGTATGACTCTACAAGCACTATCAGACAACACCCTAGCAAAGTACTAAGGTAAAAGAGACCTAATCCACTAATCCCAAAACAAAAAATAGAAAATGAAATGACAAGAACATTTTCAAAAAATTCAAACTAAAAACCATCTCTGGTCAAAAACAGAGGTGTATATAGACTCTAGAATCATCCAAGAAGAATCAAAAATCATCTAAACTCACCCAGCAACACTTAATCTTCCCAAAAAAGGCAAAACTCAGGGCATACGTGACTGTGTGCAGAAAACCCATGTATATACATGGATATCCCAGTAAAAACCTCATGTACACGTGACTGTGAAGACAAAACTAGCATACAAGAAGAAAAAGAGATAAAAAAAAGGTAAACAGACAAGCTGAGAAAAAATTTACTCCTATCGAACACTACTAGGAAAACATGTCCCCAGACCTGACTTAGAAACAGAGAAATCATAGCAATTCAAGGACATTGAATGCCGATAAAACCACCAAAGGAAATGACTAGGAAATGCCCAGTATGGTCACCAATTCTGTTACAGAGAAAACTTCCTATGGCTTGGGTTACCACAACAAACAAAGTAACCGCAGAAATCAATCCTTTCCCATACGTAAGAGAAATAAAACATCTAACACTAAAGGATCTTGAAACATACCTTATTGTGGATGGTTGATGTAGATCCCCGTTGAGCTTTTCCACTCTCGCTTGTATTAGCAATTTGCTCTCTCAACATTCAGCAAATAAGACAAGCATGCTATATAATGGTGTTAGACCTACTCTAGAATACATAATCAATAACATATAAGCATTTAAAATCATCCATGGATTCAATATTCATTTAAATACACATTGTTGGACAGGAAAAGATATTTCTATTTAATATAAATCAGAGATTACAATGGTGACAACCTCTGTCGGCATGTCTGCGAACTGGAGAAACTGAGTCCTCCACCTGGGTCTCCACCACTTCAATCCTCCATCTCTCGATAGCAAGCTCACAAGAAAAGGCAATGTTGGGAAGAACACAAAGTGCTCCAAGGGACAAAGAGATGTAGACTCAAGTATAAGCTCTAGCAACAATGGATTTTAGTTTTCTTGCTCTTAAATTCCTCCCCTTCAATGCATCCAAAGGGTTCCTTATGTACTGCTTCAATGGGGTAATGGAAGGTCAAATACGAGCGATCTCAAGGCATATATAAGGCTAAGAGACAAGTGACTCGGATCCACATCAAGGAAATCTCCAAAACTATTTGGCCTTCTGCACACATCCCGATGTATGTGGGTTTAGGAGTCATATCCGCGTATATACGCGATAATGGATTTAAAAGTTGCATATGGAAAATAATGCATGTTTTTAGGGATGATATTAGAAACATCAAAGGTACAAAGATGGTCCATGGGGTCCAAAGATTCTACTAAGGGACAGGGAAGTCCATAAATGTGTGATCCACCATATGTGGTAAAATCAGTTGTAACACCTGGGTATTATATCGGTCCCACAGTGATACTTGGCATACATATTGATTAATTAATTTCTTCTATTATTAGTATAATTTCATGAGTGAAATTTTAGTATTGGAAACTTTCCCATAAACCAAATATGAACTACAAATCACTACCTTTCAATTACAGTACTCACATTGGGATTGTATTTATACTTGGTGCAAAAACTTTGGAATCCTTTTCATCATTCTTGAAGTAAATAAATTTGAGATAGGATGCACCTTGAAACATAAGAAGAGCTGCAATTTCCAATAGCAGTACATAGTATGAAAGTCATATTCGTTTTGTCGTTGGGTTTGCTTGAGTCATACATACTATGGACCTTTCAAATTTACACTTGATTTCATACTTCATTTCTAGAAATTGTTTTGGTCACCTTGATAGTTTTATTTACTTAATATCTACAAGAGAATCGTGTTATTTTAAGAATTTGATGAGTTTTGGAATCATTCTTCAACATAACTACTGTATACTCAACAAATCTGAATCATTTGGGAATATTGATTTAAAATTGGAAATTACTGACAGTGTAAATTCTCCTTCCTTTTGGAAAGAATAATAAATCAATATTTGGAAACATATTTGTGTTTGGCATCACTAAGTTTAGTACTTGAGGCATATTTCATTTGTGTGAAATTCATTGTTTACATTTACACCTGATTGCAAGATTCGTATGACACACATTTTATTTGGCTTCATATGACATGCGTTATTGCAAGATTTTATTTATGAAGACTTAAAATATAATTCACAATAGTTTATTTTTACAAGTTGATAAGTGGATCTGAGCAGAAATTACACTCACTTCTTCCTCCCTATCAAAAGTAGTTGAAGATGCCAAACCTAGAGTACTTAAGTGTCTCTGGTATTACTCACTTGATAGAGGTAAGCATGAGTTAATGTATGAAGTATGTTGTTGTATATAGGATTTTTAAAAAATTTCACACTGATACTAAAGTGAGCTGATAAATTATGAACATATAATATCAATGATTTTTCAGACTGAAAATTGCATTCTTAAGTTGAATATTTTTATAATGATTTTCATTGGCATTTGGCATACCCGGGTATTATATCTGTCCCATAGTGATACTTGGCATAGATATTTATTAATTGATTTCTTATATTATTAGTATCATGAGTGCAAGTTTAGTATTGGAAACTTTCCCATAAACCAAATATGAACTACATATCACTACCTTGCAATTACATTACTCACATTGGGATTGTGTTTATACTTGGTGCAAAAACTTTGGAATCCTTTTCATCACTCTTGAAGTAAATAATTTGGGGATAGCATGCATATTTAAACAGAAGAAGAGTTTAAATTTCCAACATCAGTGCATGCTATGACAGTCATATCCATTTTGTCATTGGGTTTTCTTGAGGCATACATACTATGCACCTTTCAAATTTACACTTGATTTCATACTTCATTTCTAGAAATTTTTTTGCCCGCCTTAACAGTTTTATTTCCTTGATTTCTACAAGAGAATCGTGCTATTTTAAGAATTTGATGAATTTTGGAACCATTCTGGAACATAAGTACTGTATACTCAAGAAATCTGAATCATTTGGGCATATTGATTTAAAACTGGAAATTACTGACAATGTAAATTCTCCTTTTTTTCGGAAAGTATTGTAAATCGATATTTGGAAAAATATTTGTATTTGGCATCACTTAGTTTAGTACTTGGGGCATATTTCATTTGTGTGAAATTCATTGTTTACATTTACACCTAATTCCAAGATTCATATGACATACATTTTCTTTGCTTCGTATGGCATGTGTGATTCCAAGATTCTATTTATGTAGCCATAAAATGTAATTCACAATAGTTTATTTTTACAGGTTTATAAGTGGAGCTGATCATAAATTAGACTCACTTCTTCCTCCTTATCAAAAGTAGTTGAACATGCCAAACCTAGAGTACTTGTCTGTCTCTGGTATTACTCACTTGATATAGGTAAGCATTGGTTAATGTATGAAGTATATTGTTGTATATAGGATTTTTTAAAATTGTCATAGTGATACTAAAATGAGATGATAAATCATGAACATATAATATCAATGATTTTTCATACTAAAAATTGCATTCTTAAGTCGAAGTCTTTTAAAATGATTTTCATTGGCATTTGGAATACATGGGTATTATATATGTCCCATAGTGATACTTGGAATACATATTGATTAATTGATTTCTTCTATTATTAGTATACTTCCATGAGTTCAAGTTTAGTATTGGAAACTTACCCATAAACCAAATCTGAACTACATATCACTACCTTGCAATTACAGTACTCACATTGGGATTGTGTTTATACTTGGTGCAAAAACTTTGGAATCCTTTTCATCACTCTTGAAGTAAATAAATTGGATATAGCATGCATATTGAAACATAAGAAGAGCTTAAATTTCCAATAGTAGTACATGCTATGACAGTCATATTCATTTTGTTGTTGGGTTTGCTTCAGGCGTACATACTATGCACCTTTCAAATTTACAGTTGATTTAATACTTCATTCTGGAAATTGTTTTGGTCACCTTGACAGTTTTGTTTCCTTGATATCTACAAGAGAATCATGTTATTTTAAGCATTTTATGAGTTTTGGAACCATTCTCGAACATAACTGTTCTATACTCAACAAATATGAATAATATGGGCATATTGATTTGAAACTGGAAATTACTGACAGTGTAAATTCTCTTTCCTTTTGGAAAGCACTATAAATCTATATTTGGAAAAATATTTGTGTTTGGAATCACTGAGTTTAGTACTTGGGGCATATTGCATTTGTGTGGAAGGCATTGTTTACATTTACACATGATTGCAAGATTCGTATGACATACATTTTCTTTGGCTTTGTATGACATACATGATTGCAAGAGTCTGTTTATGCAGCCATAAAATCTAATTCAAAATAGTTGATTTTTACAGGTTGATAAGTGGAGCTGAGTAGAAATTAGAATCACTTCTTCCTACCTATCAAAAGCAGTTGAAGATTCCAAACCTAGAGTACTTGAGTGTCTCTAGTATTACTCATTTGATAGAGGTAGGCATCATTTAATGTATGAAGTATCTTGTTGTATATACCATTGTATAATGGTTATTTATTTCTCATACACCAAATAACTGCATGAAAGATAATACATTAATGTGTTTTGAATCCTGATTGTTTTAAATTCTTAATTGGAATTTGTTATATTATATTTTTCTATTTTGCACATGAACTTGGTTATTGTTTTTCTCTATTGAACATCATAAATAATTTGCTTCATTTTTTTCTACTTTATATTTAATTGTTTTTCTAATGAGATTTTTTTATTGGATTTTGCAGGAGTGAACTTAACTAAGTGGGCCATTGAGTATGAAGAGCATGTTCTGAAGGCTTTGCCATTGAGTATGAAGAGTGCGTGGATGAGGCTTTCAAGCTGCTAAGTATGGGTTAAGTGAGGTTGTCGCGGCATCTAAGTATGGCTTAACAACCAAGTACAAGTGGGATGGTTTAGCGATTGTAATATTTTCAAAAGTCATCTATGTACTAGATGATTTTCAGATAAATTTATATGGAGATAGTTTTTGAGAAAACTCATATTTATTGTAATACTAGGAATTTCATATATATAATATAATTTTTGTGCTTTAAAAATTATATGGTTGTACATTATATTATTTATAAGCGTTGTATTTAACTAATTAATGCGACATTACATAATTCACATGTGTATTAGATGATGATAAATAATGTATGATTCTTTTTTTAATTTAAACAAAATATCATATGAAAAAATTATATTGATTAATAATGGACACCATTAAAAGTACTAAAATATAATAACCACATATAAAGTGACTAAAATGAGTAAATTCGTGATCAATAAATGAGATTAATGACCAAAATTCGCATATAAAATGGTCAAAAATTAATAGATACATGACTAAACAATGAGATATAAATGACCAAAGAAACAACCAAAATTCGCATATCAATGACCAAAAAGTAATTTGGTGGCTAGTTTACGGTCTTTTATTACGCAACCAAATTTGGTCATAAATGTGGTCATATATTTGGTCATTTATTCAATTATAAGACCAAATTAATGACCAAATGGAAAGCTATAAATGACCAATTTTGGTCACGTAATAAAGTACTGTAAATTAGCCACCAGTGATTGCCAAACCAAAAGTGGTCATCAATTTGCGGATTTTCGTCATTTTTCTGGTCACTAATCTCTCATTTTCCCTTAGTGTGGATTATCAGGATCTTCAAACTCGAATGGAATATCATATGTGATTCCTTCTCTTGGGTCATCTTGGGTTTTCCTTTTTCCCATGGTTTCTTCCCATATTATGTCGATCATGGCATTTATTTCTTGTTCATCAACATCGTAATACCAAGCCATGCTGAATGCATTGATGAGCAGTGTGAGTGAAGGAAAAATTTTGCAAGGAAAACCCTCATACCATTTTTTTACGGAGAAATTGTCCTCTAGGTGAAGAGATAATAGAAAAATGCTCATCCTGATGTCTTCATGCACGATGTTACTTTCTTGGATGAATTGCATGAATGCTTGTACATGGGATGTTGCATGGTACTTATACTGCTGGAATAATGGGAAAGGTTCCTTCCCACTAACTTGAATGGCATACTTGTGTGGAAACCCTTGAGCACATGAGAAGTACAATATGTCCATTCACAATTCATAATTGGATGCCATCTTGTCACGATTCCTTGTCTTTATCGAGTACTTCTTTGATTTTTCTTTGATTCGAGTTGCCAAGAGAAACCTGTCAGGTTAGTTAATAAAATATCACCAAAGTACTAAATAAAAAAAGGGTGTACCTGATAGACGAGATAGGATGAGATGTTTTTGGAGTCGCTAGGTAAGCCTACAAGTTAGTCCTTCAAAACAATGTATGCAATCATATACAACCAAGGGATTCAAGACTTACCAAAATGTCATTTCTTTCCTGGCTATATCACCTCAATGAATTTGAGGTCCCCGACAATGGCACCAAATGTTAAGCCTTGACGAGCTTCTTCTTAGTGGAGTCGCTAGGTAAGATCTGCAAGATTAGTCCTTGACAATAATATTTTCAAAAAAACAAGAAATAGTTACCTCAAATTTCTTACCGAATGTCACTATTTCTAGGGGGTGAATGACTCTGGATCAATTGCTTCAAATTTAGAAATGGTCCTTAACAAAAACACCAAAATGTTATCAGTTGAAATGGGAGGTATAGCCATTGGTAAGAATATGTCATCCAAATGACCACTGTCAGCTTACTCACTAGTCTCGAACTGCTTTGGAAGCCTAAGCCTCCTAAGGGAGAGCACTATTTTACCTTGCAAAGACACTGCAACAAAAATGATCTCTATCAAGGTTGTCAAATATCAGTCCCTAATGGAATCATTCCTAAGCCAGAAAGGTCTCGCTTCTTGATCTAACAAAGTAATAATATAAGGATCATAAGTCACTTATATCATTCAAAACAGCAGCATGATAACGCCATGACAAGTTGATGTTTCAATATTTTGATATAACATAGAAGTGTTGAGAATAAATAAGGAATGAAGTTTAGTTATTTATAGTTAACCATGTATACATGCCATATCATACATAATCTCCAATGTAAAATCCAATTACCCATTACAACTGCAGTTAGTTTAAAATATGAAATAAATGTGAAAGTGAATAAGCAAACCATAATAAATAGTAGTAACATGGTCGACCTGTATTCACGTGCTAACATCATACACCATATTTGCATAATCAAATAAATAACAATATTATACATTTATGTGATCCCTTATGTGTGTATGCAGCGAGGTGTAAAGAACTTTATAAAAACATGAAATATTAACCCCATCCTTCATTTAAAACAATAAACAACACACAGACCATGGGTTATACACATGNAAAAGGGGTGGGGAGGAGGTTTTAAGTATTGGGAGGGGGTTTCAACAAAAATAATTTGGGGAAATATCTCTGGAAATTAAGGGTATTCTTTAATATCCCGTGATCTCATGTGCTATGTGAGAGGTTCACTAAGTGAAGTCCCCGTGTACACATGATTTTTCAATGCACATACTTACAGTCTACATCTCACAAGCCCAGTATGTTAGTGTTTGGAATCGTAAACAACATATGGGAGTGTGTATGTATTGATTATCAGCCTCTTGTGATTGATAATGGTTACGATATGTGAACTTATCTACCTTCATGGATAATCATGAAGTATTGAAAAGCAAACTAGTCACAACAATATACACATAGCAAGCTAGGTTTTTATGGTGTGGGAAGCTACTACTACAAGGGAAGCCTTCAAGCCACAGTAGGGTCTGAAGGATCTTGGTGTAGGATCTTGGGATCAGTCCCCATTGAACCAGCAACACAGGGGATGGAGGCTCATGAGATAAAGAATTTGGTTGGGATTTTTTGGAGCTAGGTCATGGGAAACAAGGAAAGGATGAGGTCCTTAGAGCAGGGAGATTGAGATATGAAGGTCTAGGTGCAAATAATGGCGGGAGAAAAAGGAAGATCGCACACACTAAAGGGATGAGAAGCAAGGAGGTGATAGCTGGGAAAAGAGGATAGGAAGAGGGCCTGAGGATCAACGATGTAGGAAGACTATGGAGGGGGGGATGGTATATGAAGAGGGATAGGGAAGAAGACTGTTGATCATGCAAGTGACAATGGGTAAGGAAAGACACACAAATTCTACATAGATCAGACTCATGCTGAGGTAAACCATAGAGAATCACATTGAGGTAGATTATCGAGACAAGACGGTAAGAAATCACCCACAGAGATCAATCGTAGAGGGAGGTTGAGCGATAAGATCATCCACTAAACAAGATCATAGAGACACTTGGAGAAAGATGAGAGGTAAATAAAGAAATCGAAGAGATAAAACTCAGCTGGTGAGTAAAGCAAAATTGCAATGCTCAGACTCAACCCGTAAGTGAAACAAAATTGTAGAGACTCAGCTCGTGAAAAATCTCCAAGATCAAATTCATCTGATGAGTGAAACCAAATCGCAAAGGATGGGAAGGCTAAGAAAGTTAGGCCAGAGAAGGTACTGGAGTTAAGTTAGAGCTGCAGAAAGGACGTCACGAAGAATGGCAGCCAAGGTTAAGGGACAGTTTTTGGACTTAACCTAAATTGTCCTAAACTAACAAAAAATACCCTAAACACTAACGTAAGACTAACCTAGAAACTGAACTAAACTATCCCTAGCATTGACATAAACCAATCCTGAGCTAACCTAATACTAACCCTAGAATAGATGTGTGAGAAGATGAAGTGTGAAAACCTAGGAAGACCCTAGCACAATCCCTACCTAACCTAGGGTTTCAAAGGAGGTGCATTAACCTAGTGAAGGAGGGTCTTAGGTTAAGAAACTAACCTATTAAAATATAGGGAGAAACCCTAGGGAACCTTCACAGGAAGGAGTGTCATTGTTGCTAAGGTGAGAGGAAAGAAAGAAGCGACCTATCCTAGGGAAAAGTGCATCTCTAAGGCTACCACTAAGACTTCATACATGCACATCCACCAACATCAACCACAAAGGTAAGAAGCATGACCTCCTTGTGCTTGTATTTATCCAACAAATCCAAGCATCACAAAAAAATAGAGATTCGCCAAAGAATTACCAGAAAACAACTTGCATTAACAAGAAAAATTCCTCACCAGGAGCACATCCATCCATAGAGAACCCCAAGCAGGGTAAAGTAAGCGCATCATGATTTATCCCATCAATTATCACTTAAAATGGAAGTGAGAAAATATATTTATATGATCTCACACTCACTTTTACACATAAAATCTAGGCCGACATGTATTAAAACAAGTAATTTTGTAATTATTAAATGTCAACTTAAAATTAAAATAAAATAATAATTAAATATAATATAAGGTAGGCTACCTAGGGGATTTTCATCCCCCAAGTGCCTAAAAACAGTCAAATAAGTGAATCACTCTGAGCGAAAGGCCAAAGTGGGCTAGAAGGAGGTTGTTATGCCCCATCTAACCCCTAGAATAGATTAAAATCCCTCAACTCCCTCCTGAAATCACAGAAACGACCTGGCATGGAGGATTCCTTCTCAAGAGGAAAGAAGGCCACAGAGAGCAAGGACCCACTAACTGAAGGGCCAGGAGGGTGTATGAAGTGGACAAAACTGAATACTAGTGCCTCGTAGCTGAATAAGAGGCCACCAGATAGCATAAGAAAGGAATGGATCCATAATACCCAGTAGTCAACCTTTAGTGGTCATGGACACTAACCCTGAGGTTGAAAACATCTTTAATGGGTAGTCAACAATGCCATTAATCCATAATACCCTTAAATGATGACCAAAGGGTCCGACCATGATCATTATCGCTCATTAACACCCTTCTTGGTAAAAAAAAAATCCATGTCTCTCAGGGGCACACCTAAAGGTGCATTGGGTACAAGTGCATCGTAAGAGTGTGGCCCAGACTCACTTTTTCCATATTCTATAAAAAATTTCTATTGTGTTTGTTAGGGTATGTATTAATTTATGCCTCATTTTTCTCTTAACAATATCATCCCTTCCATATATAAGCCTAGCATTGGGACGACTTTGGGGCATCCCCCTACTAGTGCCCTTGAACCCCGACATGTCAAAATAGTTGACATGTGTTCCCATCACAAACTTGATAGAAAATGTCCAGAGGAAGTATATCAGTACTTCCATGTTTTTTGGTGGGGGATTTCAAAAACCATGTACCATCTATCCATTGAGTGATCTCTAAATGGTTGACAAACACATCAATGAATTGAAATATGTGGTCTTCTAGTATGTTGAATGACATCTATCCTGTATAGTCTAAAATGTGAATATATTTGCGCTTTGGTGATTTTTAGATTATTCACATCATTGTAGCTCAATCCATTGGCATATTCTTGTCTTTTTTTCTCTCTATACGATGCTACGTTATACATCACATCATTTGATCAATAGATGGTGTCTACAATAGACTCTAATGATGCTGACAAGGATTGACAAATTTCAGCTCCACCCCTCCAAGTCACCGCAATATCTCTCAAATGAGCAATCACTCTCAAAATATCTGCATTTTGGTCCACCGTAGCCACTGCAATCATAATTATAATAAAAATATCATTAGAAAAATAGATATGTTATAATGACATCTCTAAGCAATGAAAAATGTAAAACTAGTGTACAACAAATAACAACATGAACTATTTAAAATTTAATAAATTTTACACTAAAGAATAAACATTTATCATTTTTCTATCCTAAATTTATGTCCTATATGTGTATTAATTTCTTTTTTTAGACACATACAATAAATTTCCTATGTGTATATGTTGATTGGGAAGATTCTCTGCCTTATTTTAAGGCTTGGCTTATGAATTTTCATTAAAACTATAGGGTGTTGGCTAATTCCTTTGGAGTATCAACTCTGAGATTCTGGGTAGATGCAACGGCTAGACCATGACGAGGGGGAACAAGGTGATACTGATAAATAAAATCCCAATATCGGAAAAGATTTTCATATATGTTTTTTTGTTGAATGATAAATATTTTATGGATTCAACAAACCATTTAGGATCAAGTTTGAACTTATATGTAATTTGAGGCATGTATGGATTCCACTTTATGTTATTTTAGTTGTTTGTACTCTTTCTATATACACATGATAACTAGAATTCAATAGAATTAATATTTTTCATGTGTTTGGGGTTGAAAGGCTTCCACTATATTCTATCATGTATGATAGTATGTGATTGGCATTGAATCAAACAAATCAACCTTCGTATGTATATTGACGTTGGTAGATCCTATTGTGGAATTTCATTGTCTTTACCTTAACCAAAGTGTAGTGTTTAGTCAAGCGAAAACATTTATCAAGCATCGGAAGCATATATACCTTATTTTAACACTTGGATTAGGAAGTTTCATCAAAACTATAAGGTGTTTATTAATGTCCTTGGAGGACCAACTTTGATATTCCTAGTAGACGCAAGGGATAGAGCCTAAAGAAGGGGTAAACAATGCTATTGATGAATAAATTCCCAATATTGGAAAGGATTTTGATATTTTATTATTTGTGGTGGCATGAATGTTTTGGGGCTCCATAGGCCATTTAGCTTCTTTGTTTATGTATTTTGGGGAAGATATGAATTCTACTTGATTTTTTTAGTTTTATGCAACCTTGTTATATACTTGAGAAACTTTGCATATTTATGAATATTGGTTTGTATTCACAAGGATGCTTGTGAATATATATGCACATGGTGTAATTGATTTAGTTTTTATGAGTAAATTGGGGTTTTGGTTTCCATTGGGCATGCAAATGACTCAATTTAGTGTTTAAATTTATTTTAGGGCATATAGATTTAAAAAAAAAATTATGGTTTCATTTCATATTAGGGAATAAAAGTTATTGAAAATAATTAAACTAGAAGGACCAGAATTGGTGAAAATAAATGAGTATGAAGAGATTGATCCCTGAGGTGGAAATCATATTCCCTTCTCACCCAAATAATGGTCTCCCTTATGTGCTTTGGTTGGACAAAAATCACTACCACTCGCTATTGTGGAGAAAGTGACCTGTTTTGGGCATAAATTTAAAAACAAAAATAGGTGTGTGATAAACCATAAAAGGGATCATTTTTTTTTTAAGTATCCTAGTTGGAAATCACCTTAGAAGACTTGGGAATAGGCTTGGAATGGTGATAATTGCTTGGGATCATTTGTGACTAAGTAAGACCACATAATTTTCCATGTGCATCTCAAAGAGAAGAATCGAACCAGAAGGCAACCTAAAACTGCTTTAAGACAAGGTGGGGGTTAAACAAGTTTTGTTGCGACTAAATGAAGAGTCATGATGGTAGTTAACCAAGTAAACAAACTAGTAGTAATTAACTAGATAAATTTAGTAAATCATGACGATAGAGGTTGGATCGATAATTACCTCTACAAGAAATTTCTAGTGAATGGTAAGATTACTTACAGTAAATAGTTTTTTTTTATGATTATTAGAGTTGTTACACACTTGGTGATATAAGGTATTTTATTATGTTTGTTGATGAAATATTGAGATTTACTTGGGTTTATTTTATAAGGAAAAAGAGTGATGTATTTGAATATTTTAAAGAATTTAAAACTATGGTGGAAAAGAAATGACAAAAATGCATTAGGATTCTTAGATCTGATCAAGGTGGAGAATATACCCTAGGAGATTTTTAAATCTAATGCAAGAAAAATGGGATTGTTCAACAATTCACAGTTCCTTCTACACCACAACAAAATGTGTAGCTGAAAGGAAGAACAATACATTAGTGGAATGTGCACGCAACATGTTAAAAGGTAAAAATATGTCTAATGGTTTTTGGGTAGAAACCATTAATACTGTTGTTTATTTAAAAAATAGAAGTCCATCTAAGATTCTAGATCTGAAAATGCCTTTCGAAGTCCTTTATGGCTATAAACCCAAAGTTCGTCATTTAAGAGTAATTGGTTCCAAGGCATTTTCTCATATTCCCAAAGATGATAGAAGAAAACTTGATGCCAAATCTATTAAGTGTACATTTCTTGGCTATGTGCTGATCATAAGGCATACAAACTATTTGATCTTAGTACACATAAGCTCATCGAAAGCAGAGATGTGATTTTTCATGAGAATACAGATGATGCAATAAGTAAATATAATATCTACCATACTCCTTATGACAAAGATGTTCATGTTACAATTGATGTAGATGGTAAACATGAATAGGTAGAAGAATAGGTACACAAGTAGAAACATGTATAAGAATAAAGTGAAAGCAACATGGATACTACAAACACTACTCTTAGAGGGGATCCTACACCTCAAAAAAGAAGAAGTGAAAGTGATCAAAGTGGTGGACTGCAAAGGAAGTCATCATGAACAATTCAGGTACCCTTGAGGTATAAAGATTATGCATTGATGACACAAGTAATGAATATTGAAGAACCTGTTACTTATGAACAATCCAAAAATCACAAGGAATGCAAAAAATGAAATGAATGAAGAATATGAATCAATAATGAAGAGTGAAACATGGGAATTAATAGAACTGCCCGAAAACAAAGTTTCCATTGGATGTAAATGCCTGCATAAAACCAAATTTCATGCAGATGGAAGTATTGACAAATATTAGGCGAGATTAGTTGCAAAAGGATATTCAAAAAATGAAAGAATTGATTATGAAGACACTTTTGCACCTGTAGCTAAGTTAAATACAATAAGAGTCATGATTGCATTAGCTACACAACACAATTGACAAATACATCAATTAGATGTTAAATTTTCATTTTTGAATGGTGATTTGAAAGAAGAAGTTTATTTGGTTCAGCCTAAAGGATTTATAAATAAAGGACAAAAGGATCTTGTCTGTAAGCTAAAGAAATCTTTATATGGTTTGAAAGAAGGACCTATATCTTTGTATATTAATATTGATTCATTCTTTACTCAACAAGGTTTTGTGAAAAGAAAAAATGATCCTAATATGTATGTCAAAAAGGATGAAGAAGGGAATGTTGTTTTGATATTCTTATATGTTGATGATTTGATTATCAAAGGAAGTGCTTCTCATTTGATTGAAGATATTAAAATTCGGTTATCACGGATGTTTGAAATGAAAGATATTGGTAAAATACATTATTGTTTAGGTTTGGAAAACAATGATCACTCATAGTAAATACACAAGGGAAATACTGGGAAGATGTAATATGAGTGGAAGCAAGCCAGTGACAATACCTACAGAACAGAATGTTAAGTTATCTAGAGTTGATGAAACAAAAGAGGTAAATAGTACTTTGTATCGACATTTGGTGGGAAGTTTGAACTATCTCAATACTACCAGGCCATATATAGCATATTCAATTAGTATTCTTAGTTAATTCATGGCTAAGCCACTTGAAAGTCACTGGGTAGCTAAGAACAAAGTTTGTCGATATCATAAAGGATTTGTTAATTTTGGTATTATGTATACTGATAATTGTGATGTTGAGTTGACAGGTTACTTTGATTCAGATTGGGTTGGAAATCTTGATGAAAACAAATTAACTTCAGGATTTGCATTCAACATAGGTACAGGGGTTGTGTCATGGAGCAGTAAGAAACAACCAACTATTTCTTTATCATCAACATAAGTTGAATCCAAATCTCTATGCAATGCTACTTATGAAGCTATTTCGCTAAGGATAATTCTTGAAGATATTGGCAATAAACAAATAAAGCCAACTGTTCTCAAATGTGACAATCAGATCTTTATTAAATCGGCATACAACCCAATTTATCATGCGAGAACCAAGCATATTGAAATTCAACATCATTTTGTAAGAGAAAAGATACAATCAAATGAAATTGACTTGATCTATTGTAATACCAGTGATAATGTGAAGAGATTTGAAGAATGCAGGAAACAATCTGGGTGTGGTAGAAAATACATTTCTCCATTAAGGGGAAGTGTTAGATATTAACATAGAAATGAATAAAATAGAAACAGTTGCAACTAGCTACAATTAAATCCACGTTTAGAAATAGCTGCAACTGAATCTAGGCTTTCCTTTATTTATTATTATCATATTAATTTGTGTATGGATTTTTTGGTTATGGGACCAGCTATATATGTAATGCATTTCATCCTTGAAAAACAATAAAGTAATTTTGAGAGATTCATCTCTATTAAACTCGTGTATCCTCTATTTTTTTCCATTTCCGAGCTTTTTTTTCATGCATTACTCAAACAACCCTAAGTCTCTTCCAATACAGGGAACTTCCAATACAAGAAAGCTTCAATGGGTTGATGTGATGTCTCGATGACTCATAAAAGATTCTCAGATATTTAGGGAACAAATATTCTCTTGCTTTTTCAACTCATAGAACTTTTATATTCTTATTATTTTTTATCATTGTTTTTTTGGTAAAGTTTAAATGTAACAAATTTCATTATCCAAATTTGAAAGACTAATTTTATTATTAAAATTCTATAAAAAAAAATATTCTATAGAGAAATATATACATATTAAACAGATAAAATTCTTCAATAATTATTAGTTATTTATAAAAGAATTAGCTAAATTTACTCCATTATAATTATTCATTCAAGGCCACAGAGAGCAAGGACCCACTGACTGAAGGGCCAGAAAGGTGTATGAAGTGGAAACAACTGACTACTAATGCCTCGTGGCTGAATTAGAGGCCATCAGATCGCGTAAGAAAGGAGTGGAGCCATCAAACCCAGTAGTCAACCTTTAGTGGTCCTCGACACCAACCCTGAGGTTGAAAAAATCTTTAATCGATAGTCAACAATGCCATTAATCCACACTAGCCTTAAAGGAGGACCAAAGGGTCTCACCATGACCGCCATCGCTCATTGACACCCCTCCTGGTCAAAAAAAATTCCCTGTCTCCCAGGAGCACACCTGAAGGTCTGCTGGGTACAAGTGCATCGTAACAGTGTGGCCCAAACTCACTTTTACATATTCTGTAAAAATTTTCTATTGGGTTTGTTAGGGTATGTATTAATTTATGCCTCATTTTTCTCAGAAAATTATCATCCCTTCCATATCTAAGCCTAGCATTGGGACAACTTTGGGGAAGCCCCCTATCAATGTCGTGGAACCCCGACATGTCAAAATAGTTGACATGTGTTCCCAACACAAACTCAATAGAATGTTTCTGGAGGAATTATAGCAGTACTTCCATGTTTCTTGGGGGGGGATTTCAAAAACCATGTACCATTTTTCCATTGAGTGATCTCTAAATGGTTGACAAATGCACCAATCAATTGAAATATGTGGTCTTGTTGTATGTGGAATGACATTTGTCCCATAGAGCCTAAAATGTGAATATATTTGCGCTTTGGTGATTTTTAGATTATTTGCGTCATTGTAGCTGAATCCATTGGCATATTCTTGTCTTTTTTTCTCTCTATATGATGCTACGTTATACATCACATCGTTCGATCGATAGATAATGTATACAATAGACTCTAATGATGTTGACAAGGAGGTTCAAAGTTCAGCTCCACCCCTCTAAGTCACCCCAATATCTTTCAAATGAGCAACCGCTCTTAAAATATGTGCATTTTGGTCCATCGTAGCCACTACAATCATAATTATAATAAAAATATCATTAGAAAAGTGGACATGTTATCATGACATATCTAAGCAATAAAAAATTTAAAACTAGTGTACAACGAATAACAACATGAACTATTTAAAATTTAATAAATTTTACACTAAAGAATAAACATTTAACATTTTTATATCCTAAATTTATGTCCTATATGTGTATTAATTTCTATTTCAAGACACATATAGTAAATTTCCTATGTGTATATGTTGATTGGGAAGATTCTCTACCTTATTTTAAGGCTTGGCTTATGAATTTTCATCAAAACTATAGGGTGTTGACTAATTCCTTTGGAGGACCAACTCTGAGATTCTCAGTAGATGCAAGGGCTAGAGCCTAGAAGAGTTGACACAAGGTGATATCAATAAATGAAATCCCTATATCGGAAAAGAATTTCATATATGTTTATTTGTTGTACGATAAATATTTTTTGGATTAAACAAGCCATCTAGCATCAAGTTTGAACTTATATGTAATTTGAGGCATGTATGGATTCCACTTTATGTTATTTTAGTTATCTGCACTCTTTCTATATACCCATGGGAACTAGAATTCAACACAAGTAATATTTTTCAAGTGTTTAGGGTTGCAAGGCTTCCATTATATTCTATCATGTATGATAGTATGTGATTGGCATGTAATCAAACACATCAACATCCGTATGTATCTTGATATTGGTAGATCCTATTGTTGAATTTCATTGTCTTGACCTGAACCAAAGTGTAGCCTTTAGTCAAGAGAAAACATTTATTAAGCATGGGAAGCATCTATACCTTATTTTAACACTTGGATTAGGAAATTTCATCAAAACTATAAGGTGTTTATGAATGTCCTTGGAGGACCAACTTTGATATTCCTAGTAGACATAAGGGATAGAGCCTAAAGAAGGGGTAAACAATGCTATTGATGAATAAATTCCCGATATTGGAAAGGATTTTAATATGTCATTATCTTTGGTGACATGAATCTTTTGGGGCACCATAGGCCATTTAGCTTCTCTGTTTATGTATTTTTGGGAAGATATGAATTCTACTTGATTTTTTTAGTTGTATGCAACCTTGTTATATACTTGAGAAACTTTGCATATTTATGAATATTGGTTTGTATTCACAAAGATGCTTGTGAATATATATGCACATCGTGAAATTGATTTAGTTTTTATGAGTAAATTGGGGTTTTGGTTTCCATTGGGCATGCAAATGACTCCATTTAGTGTTTAAATTTCTTTTAGGGCATATAAATTTTTAAAAAATATGGTTTCAATTCATATTAGGGCATAAACGTTATTGAAAATAGTTAAACTAGAAGGACCGGAATTGGTGTAAATAAATGACAATGAAGAGATTGATCCCCTAGGAGGAAATCATATTCCCTTCTCACCCAAATAATGGTCTCCCTTATGTGCTTTGGTTTGCCCAAAATCGCTACCACTGCTATTGTGGAGAAAATGACATGTTTTGGGCATAAATTGTTTTTTTTAAAACAGGCTTGTTATAAAACATAAAAGGCGTCATTCTTTTTTGTTAACTATCCTAGTTGGAAATCACCTTAGAAGACTTGGGAATAGGTTTGGAATGGTGATGATTGGTTGGGATCGTTTCCCATTTATAGGACTTGAATCATTTTCTTGGATCTATTGTTCCATCTTAAAGGGCCATCAATTTTATGCACTCACCCTTATAATATCCTTATTAGAAAAATCATTTTTTCTTTGGAAAAAATATAATATTTAAAAAAAATATTTTGTATCTTTGAAAAAATATTTATAATATAATATCCAAAAATCAAAATATCCCCAATTAAGATATTTCACACTTTGGAAGGCACATTGAATCTAATGTAAATTCTAGGAATAAATCTTTTACCTAAATACTTGTATAACTCTTTGTCAAGATCTATTTTCCACACACTTTGGAAGGCAGATTGAATCTAATGTAAATTCTAGAAATAAATCTTTTACCTAAATACGTGTATAACTCTTTGTCAAGATATATTTTCCACATATTTTAGTTAACAAAATCACAATAAATTCATTATTAAATTGTTTTTAAAAATTGATGCTTTTCATTAACAATCTTTATTTATTAAAAAAAATTCTATAAAATTTATCACCTAAAATTTTTAGTATTCTCAACAACAACAACAAATTAACTCAAAATGAAAAAAAAAAAATCATAGTACACTTCTGTGTTTTATAAAATGTGTTTAAACATTATCTTTTGCAGTTTATTTTATGAAATTCTAAAAATAGTGATAAAATATTTACTAAGTTAAAACATTTTTCTAGAATTCTTGTTTTTATTTCCAAATCAAATTCTCACAAACATATATATATTAAGAAAAATTAAGACATAAAATTTTGCAATTCTCTTTATCAAAAAAACAATTCCTAACTTCATGATTCCACGACTTATAGTATATATATGAGTGAAACAATTGTGGATTATAGTGTGAATTATGAAGCATTCTGTATCCTGAAAGTTGCTTAGGAGTGCACAGAGAAGAAGCTCCAGTCCTCACTCTGCATTGGCAAGTTTTAGATAAAGAAGGGAAGGGTGGGGTGTTTTGGAGGTCATTTATTTGATTAACAATGGGGAGGCTAATTGAGAAATCAAAACCCTACGTAGCGTTGATAATCCAGCAGTTTGGATATGCGGGTATGAATGTCATCACTAAACTCTCCCTCAACAGAGGGATGAACCACTATGTACTTGTAGTGTACAGGCAGCTGGTTGCTACTATTGTCCTTGCTCCTTTTGCCTTCTTCATTGAAAGGTAAAGCTACTCTATTCGTGCATGTCCTTACAACTTCTGAACTGAACATTTAGCTAGATAATGAGCTCATGTGTTAACCCCCTTAAAATTCATTGCAGGAAGGTGCGGCCCAAACTCACTTTTTCCATATTCTGCCAAATTTTTCTATTGGGTTTGTTAGGGTATGTATTATTTTAAGCCTTCTGCTTCTCTTCACAGTATCATCCCTTCCACTATATATCTCATCGTGTCAATGAAAACAGCTGGTGGGTATTTTAATTTAAATATGAAATACTCTGAATGCATGTCTGCAGGCCTGTAATCGACCAGAATTTCTACTACCTCGGTTTGAAATTAACATCTCCAACATATGCGTGTGCATTGAATAATGTTCTCCCGGCTATGACTTTCGTGTTGGCTCTGGTCTTCAGGTAATCAAATATCATTGTTCGCTTCAAACATATATTCCAGGGGCCACTGGATGTTATCAATTACTTTGATTTATTGTATTGATTGGAAATCATATTTGTGTAGGATGGAGAGAGTGAATATAAAAAAGCTACGCAGTCAAGCCAAGATAGTGGGAACGATCGCGTGCGTAGGGGGAGCAATGCTGATGACGTTATACAAAGGTCCTATTGTTCACATGCCTTGGTCTGCAAGTCATGATCGGTTCCCCCAGACATCTTCAAGTAGAACGTCAGCAGCAGCTATGACTGACAATAAAGAATGGATCATAGGCTCCATTCTCATAGTTGCGGCAACACTTGCTTGGTCCTGCTTGTTTATTATCCAGGTGATCATTTGACATGTTTGTCTCTCGAAATTCATGTATATGAATGATCCATCATCTTGAAATGAAGATTTCTGAATGTGCAGGCAGCAGTACTGAAGAAATATTCTGCTCAACTATCTCTTGCCTCTTTAATGTGTTTTATGGGAACAATAGAAGCAACAATTCTCAGCGTAGCTCTCGTACGTGATCCTTCCCAGTGGGCATTAGGATGGGACATCAACTTTCTCACTGCAGTCTATTCTGTATGTTTTCTCCTTTCTTTCGTGCAGTGAAATAGCTAGCTTCGATGTTTTTCTTCAACTTGATAAGGTAAATTAAAATTGCAGATTAAATGGATTAATATTCTTGCGTGTAGGGAGTGGTAGGGTCAGCAACTGCGTATTACGTGCAAGGGTTGTGCATACGGGCAAAGGGACCTGTGTTTGCGACCGCATTCAGTCCGTTGAAGATGATAATCGTGGCAATTATGGGGTCTATCATTCTCTGTGAGACCATCTTTTTGGGCAGGTTCTTTTTTCATTTTTTTTACAAAGTTGAAGTTTTGAAATTAAGGTTAATAGTGTTAGCAAATACGATGTATAGAGGCGCTAACTCTACTTATTAACTGAGTACAGTGTGCTAGGAGGAGTTATGATCGCAATAGGGCTATACGCTGTTCTGTGGGGTAAAGCAAAGGATCCCAAGATCTCAACGCATACAAGTTGCTCGATAGTGCATTCCAATTCTGCAAATCAAATTGAGGTGGATGACATAGAAGCTGCCTCTAACCAGGTAATGATCAAGGGCGCTCAACCTCATCAAATCCATTCTGGATATACGACCATTTCTATCACTTAGAACACCAATCAAAATTAAAATTAAAATTATGTGTAAATAGTTTCCAACTTCGAAAACGAGATCCACTGTGTATATAGCTTACAATCAACCATATACTGCGTGGATAAGCAAGTTTACCCCCGCATGAATATAAAAATGGTTGTCATTTGTGATATGGTAATTGTGTGAATTACAATGAGTAATTGTTTCTACCTCTTTTAAAGTTATGTGAGAGACTATGTGTGTATTACAATGAGTAATTGTTTCTACGTCTTTTAAAGTTATGTGAGAGACTATGTATTAAAGATATATGGTATAATATGTATGGTTAGAATGTTAAATATGTGATTTTTAAATAGATATTTTCTTTTATCGAGAAGGTTAGGCAGACTGATAAAAATTTATAACCAACAGTTACCATATATATATATAAAACACATATAATGGGATTTATATATATGGGATCCACTTACCATACACATATAAAAAAAACCATATATAAATATAGAAGATGAGTATTCCACATAGTAAGAATCGTATAGGTAAATACATGTTTTAATAAATTTAATACACTTTTAAAATTTTAATGACGGAATACATGGTTTTTCTTCTCATTTAAGTTACAACTTACAATATCGTATTGTTATATAACAAATCTTATCTCTTCATATATGTGTACCTTATTTGACGGAGTGTGAACCTTATTTGACCGAGTGTGAAGTTGATTTTAAATCGTGAGCCAAAAGAGAGGATATGTTATGATTTTGACGCTTTATCTATGAAATTTAACACAAGAGGATATAAAGACCTTCTCAATGATATAATAAACAAAAATACTAAAGACCCTAAGCAAGTAAAAAATTTTAGGTGTTGATTATTACTAATTTTTTAGATCTAAATAGAAGATGATAAAGTTAGATATGGAGAGATATTGTTTTCCATCAACTTCGATCTTATTTGCTCATTTTCTTTGATGCTTTGAGTCTTCCTTGACCACCATGGATATTAGTCCCTATTGAACTATAATGAGTGCGTCAAACATACTTTTCATGAATTGAGCTACAATTAGTGCGTCAAACATACTTTCCATGAATTTTAGTTTTCGCATAATGTTTAAGTGTAATTACTCTTTTCCATGGTTTGAAAAATGAGATATTTTACCATCTAGTATATTTCAGTCATATTCCTAGAAAATCTTGTGTCTAACATTTATTAAAAGGATTCCCTATCAACTAAGTTATAGCATGTCATACTTCATTTTAGCCCGATGCCTTTACTCCTAGAAAATCTTGTGTCTAACATTCATTAAAAAGATTGCCTGTCAACCAAGTTATAGCATATCATACCTCATTATAGATTTGGGTTAGACTCTATAAATTTTTCTTTCTTTTATAGTTATTTTATAGTTGAAAACCTATTTTATTAAACATAATTTTTTAAAATACTATTTTTTTTAAAAGTTTTATTGGTGGCATGTACCTCATGCCATCCTTGATTTTCCCTTCCCACGATGTCACGGAAGGCCCACATCAAGACATGCTTTGTGCAGACTACCTTTGTTGCAATCGATGCATGAGTGGCAAGGTGCATGCTAAAAGCATCGTAAGATGCATGGTTGTTGTTGTGTTGAACAAGTAGTCCAGAAAAGGCATGCTCAACTATATAGTGCATTTTTACATGACAATTCTTCTTTCCAAATTCAATTATGAAAGATGTCATTCCGTGTGATTACCTACACAAAAAGTAAAGGATTGTGTTGCTCGTAGATGTCATTCCTTCTGATTACCTACGCAACAAGTAAAGGATTGTGTCTAAGGTTTCGTTTTCATGTCATTATGTTGTTTGGATTCTCCCTTACAAAAATGAAGAGCCATCCAGAAACATTAAGAAATCTTCAGAATAGTTTGTGGTAAATATATGTCTTGACTTAATTCAGGTTGAGCATGGAAGTCTTCGACTGTAAGTAAAACGACCGAGCGAAGAGAGTTTTCCGTCGTATTTTAGGCTTTTAGGATTTGCATCTAATATTTCTCCTCTTGCCACATTTGTTTATTAATTCTAGTGCTATAATCAAATTCTCATCTAGATTTTCCTAGGAACAAGCATTTATTTGTGAGAATAATAGAAAATAATAGTGGATTTGTCCCAAGATATCTAAGTTGTGTTTGGATGACAATTGATGAAAAATCAATTCTCTGTGCTAAATAATAGTGGTAAGAATGAAATTAAAGGCTTTAGAGTGATTGTTCTTTCTGTTGATTTGTCTTAAAGTGAGATTTCCTAATTCATATTTTGATGAATTCGATGAAGGAAATAGAGGCTTCTTAGTTATTTTATGACATTTAACATTTCCTTAGTCAAAAAAATTATTATTCAGTAGCTTGGGATGAGCTCATCCACAAGGTGATCTAGTTCCTATTGAAAAAGTTGGTTCAAGTTGGTTCTTATTTTACAAGCCAAAATGCTCAAAATATAGAAGCACTCTACAAATGCCTTTAAAAAGTTCAACCCAAAAACATGATGTAATAATAAATCTCCAAAACCACATTTTAAGAAACTACATAAAATATATAATTACTTAAGGAAACAACGTTTCTCAAAAGCTTATTTTGCTTAAGAAAATCTAAAATGATTATAAAATTTGAATTATTGCAAAGTTTAATGAGACTAAACTTTTTTTAAATTCCAAAACCATAATATAAAAAAAAACACACACATTTAATAAATAAAACCAAATTGGTGTACTCTATATATATTTTTATTTTTTATTATTTTTTTTGTGTTTATAACATGTGGTGCATTCACTGGAGAGTCGCAAAATGGGGCAAAAGGATATGCAAATTGTGAATTCTGGAAGGTGCATTCATTGGAGAGTTGCAAAATGCGGCAAGGCCAAGGCCATGCAAATTATGAAGTCTGGAAGGGAATTTGTGAATTTTACTCTAGATGTCTATTTTTTGGGGGGATGAAGTATTTTTTTTTTTTTGCAACGTAGGAGAACCAATCCACACCGTGCAAACTTTGCATTCAGAAATAAAACTTGAGAATTTGAGAGTTGCACAATCTAGCAACATTGTCATTGGACATGTGCATTTCTTGGAAACTAGGAACCGATTCTATGCATAAAGCTTTTAACAATGACCAAACATGCTTCCGATGTACTTATTTTGAAAAAGAAATGAGTGCAAGATTGGAAGTGTGGATGAAGTTTGCACTGTTCTTTATAAGAGAGAGGCACTTTTGTGAACCCAAAATGAAGTGCAAATTAGAAGCAGAAAATCCATAGCAATATGTACATTGGAAGACATTTAATCCCGGTGAAGCAAATATATACAACAAAAGAACTGCATAGTGGAAAAAAAAGTATCGAGGAATAGTAATTCCGTAGACAAACAGTAAGCTCGTTGCACTGTACTTCGTCATTTTCTATTTTGTTGATGAATTTCTAATTAGTAGCACTCCCCGTAGATTGGTGGAAATGACCAATTGAGCAATTGTAGGAAATCCAAAGGGTGTCTAAGAGGTCATGTTAGGGTAATAGCCGTAAGATTGAGGCGTTGTAAATCCCGTTTGAAGACCTAAAGTGTGACTGAGCCCTTAGCAATGGATCCTTCAATGGATGTTACTACACACAGTACATTAGACTGTCAACAGAATGAGAATAATGAGGTTTCTTTAGCAGAGAGATGCTCCTCATTCGCGGAATGCTCCACCTCCACATCTGATTCCTCCATCATTCATATTGATAACACCAATCCCTCAGCTGATTGGTAGTTACCTGAAATCCTTCCACGAGAAGTGTATAAGTTAACTGGTTGGAATTATTTTGCCTGTTCTCAAATAAAAGTATCATCAGTAGACATTCCGTTTACTGATTCTCAAGAACCTGTACATATAAATCTGTTAGATAAAACTCAAATAGATTGGGCTAGAAATAAAGGTTATAAATATGCTCATCTAGGAGCTATCCGTTTAGGTTTAAATCCTCTTGTTTGTCCCTTCTTACCTATTTCTTCCCTTTGTGTTTCTATTGACACCAGACATACAAATTTTGCACATGCCATAGTTGGTGGTTTCACCGCACCTCTGCATAATGGCCCTGCTTTTGGTACAATATTTCCCAAGTATTCTATCAGTCTTGACGACCCACATATCTATGACCTCCTCAAAGCCTACATTCTCCCTCAAGGCTTTAGCATGATGATTGGTTCCCGCATCCTTCAGTTAAAGAGTTTAGTTTGTATCTGGTTTGGAAATGATACTATGCCTCCATTACAGAAAAAGGTCAATCAGAGTTCACACCTGCACAGCGTGGTGGAACAAGACCATTCCAAGCAAGCTCAACCTGTCACTTTTGACTGGACATCTATAAAATATCCTCAGCAATGGGAGATAAAGTATAATGAGCTTAGAAACTTTGAGGCTACCCGTCAATCCTTGATATCCAAACCCTTGAAATTCGACAGAAGTTCAAACTCTTTCAGATCAAATGAACCAGATCTCGCTCTTGTAAATAATTTTTCTAGATCATCTTCTGTGTCTAGTTCCTGTAGCATACCAACTTCTGTACATTCTGACTCTTCACATTCTAGACTTGGCATCAATGAACACCGTGGCCAGCACTTAGATTGTCCCGCCTGCAGAAAGAATTTAGAAAGACTTCAGCACTATAAGAATAAGCCTAGGGTCGGAATGTTCACAGTAAACCTGCCTAGAGAAAATAGCGCAGTAGAAACTACAAACAGTCATAACCAAAAGTCTTACTACCCTGGTAGAAATCTTCCAGATCTTCCCTTCAGACAGTTCTCAAACGATGGGCAAGTTAAGAAGGAATTTTTGCCTGTTAAATCCTCTGGAACAGATGAATCTGTTTCCGAAGAAGCCAAATTTGCAAACTGGGGAAATCTGCAGCATAAGACGACTGCAAAGAATCTAGATGAGATTGCTCTAGATCTTCTAAAACTGCATAGTGCCATGGCTGAAGAGAGAGATCAAATATCTGCAGTTGAAGCCAAGCTTGGCCTGATAGATCACCTTCTATCAGATACCACAGAAATAAAAGATGTTGTTACTAAAGCAACAGATAGGATTGAACATAGACTTCTTAAGATAGAATATCTTTTGTCAGCAAGTGAAAGATTGAAGAAAAAGAAAGCTCCAGAAGTCAGCAAAGAAGCCGTAGCCTTAGTATTGCAAGGTTACGACACCAAGAATAAATCCGCCACTCCTCCACTCGAGCGGATTTTTTCCTTCGGGATGTTCCATGTCCTTAAAAGAGATCCCAATAAACCTGACTTTGATTTTGGTCAGAGCAAAGCTGAGTTTGAAAATCTGCGTGGCTGGGTAAAAGCCATCAAAGAGCTACCACCTGCTTTAGAAGCGAAATATTATAATTTGCATATGTATTCTGGACAGCCTTCAGGTCATGCCCTCATTAAAACAGAACTAGAAAACATCGAAAGCCCAAAAATGGATACAGCTATGCCTACAGCATCCACTGGTCCGAAGTTTTACACCAACTTTGGTGTTACTTCTATGAACAACCTTATATCTCAGATGCCCAACCATCCAGTCCTAAACCTAGGTTGTCAGAGTCGTGAAGAAATTAAGGCCACCCTTAATCTTCTTCAGAATTGGACCATTGCACAGAGAACCAGAGATGCTTCCCTCACTAGCTTGTATCTCGCAAATCACATAGTTGCAAGATTCTCACGTCTTGCAGCGGAATGGTGGAGACACTTGCCCCAAGAGGCAAAGAATAGTATGCTTGTAGCCCGAGATGCAGATCAGCAGATTCTGAAAGCCCTCATAAAACAGTTTTATGGGGAAGATAACGGTGACATGACTGATCATTATGCGTCAATGTTCATGACAGCTCGACTGTGTAACCTGTCACAAGCACAGCAGTATTTTTGTTACATGCAGAAGTTGTTAATTTCTGCAGGTAAGGCTAATGATCCAGCTTATTTAAAGCATTATCTGCGAAGTTTCCCTGGACACGTTCCAGATGCAGTGGAAAAGTTCATGAAAGATAAGCATTTGACATATCAAAATCTTTCCATTACCCAGCTTCACCAATACATCATGGAAACATGGCAGGAGCATTGCCTGTCTAAAAGAGTGGAGAAAGATCTCAAGCGGCATCAGGACATGTTTACACCGTCCTTTTGCAAGAATGTTGCCCAGATGCCTGATTGGGGTTGTGGTGCCCACAACCGTGGACATTTACCGTCTGGATGTAAATGTCATTCCAAAAATAAGAAAAAGGGTTTCTATACAAGTGAACCAAGGTATCATTATCCGGCTAAGCCCTTGCAGTTTTCCAGGAAGCAGAAGCATAAACCCAGGAAGTCTAGGCCCCCGAAATATAAGCCTAGAAAGTTTATCAAGCGTCGTTCTCATCAAGCCACTGATAAGAATTGCTTTCTCTCTGGAAAGCCTGGTCATTGGGCGAGCAAGTGCCCAAAGAAGAAGAGCAAGCCCAAGCTTGCAGCTTTCTGCGATAATCTTGATTCTCGCTAATGGGATCACCCAGAAGCTGATGAACAGCCTTCTGGAGAATACATCTATCTTCCTGATGATACTGAATCCGACTCTCCTAGTGATTCATATGTATCAGTTCAGCCCAACCTTAATAAATTTGCTCCTTATCCTCCATCCTCTAATTCCGAATCGGAAGCAAATTTAGGGGGGTTCCAGAGCCCTGATTTTGATTTCAGCCTTAATATGTTTAACATTTTCATGTTTTCCTCTCCAGCTAAACAGCAGGAATTAGAAAAAGAAATTGCTTCTTTTGACCTCAGGCTTTCCGAGCTTGAGCCTTACCAGTTTCCTAAGCGAAGCTATCTCAGTGAAAAGAAGAAGTAGTTACAGAGACAGCTAGAAGCCTGCAAAGGGAAACATAAAATAGAGTATGAGAGCTCTGTTTCATACAGCCCTGCAGATATTTACAAGAACTATCCAGAAGGGCATAAAGAAAGACAGAGTTTCAGAAGAAGCCGAGAATCCAATCTGAGATTAGAGATCAAAGAAAGACAAGAAGAACTGAGAGAACTTTGTAAGAAGATAGAAGATTTGAAAAGCGAAGTCAAGGTGATTCAAATAGAAAGAGATCAATCATCGGACGATGATATCAGTAAGCACTATGAGAGTGCATTAAATACTGAATGCATAGAAGAGAAGGAAGAAACACCAGAACAGTCTCCTCCCCCTTCTCCGCCTCCTCAACAGCGTCTTATCGGTTTGTCTATGCTTTCAGGTCCGAAACTGTTTATTCCTGTTTCTTTTCGACCATGTGAATATAACCCATATACTCTTGCTTGTATGATAGACTCTGGTTGCCAGGTCAATCTTGCTCATGGTTTAGCCCTTCCTAGTTATTACTGGGAAAAAACTATTGATGGCGGAACAACCATTAATGGAGCACCCATTCGTCTACAGGCCAAAGACGAAGTAACTGTAAATTTTTAAAATGTCTGTAGAATGTTGACTATATATAGAATGGATGACATGAGTGAAGATGTGGTTTTAGGTTCTAACTTTCTTCATCAGGTTATCCCGTATTTTGTTAACCACCATAAGAAAACCTTCATCTGTACATTCGATAACAAGTTTGTTAGGTTTCCTTTGTCTTTTCAAGCTCCTTCCATTTGTCCTATTCCTGAGCCGTCACCTGTACAGTTTCCTAACACTGCTCAGCTCATGAAAATGGAGCGCAGTTTAGTCTTCTCAGAATTACACGGTGGGAAAGCTCTTAAGGAGATTTCTAAGAAGATCAGTAAAGATTGTTGCTCAGATAGTCCAAATGCATTTTGGACCAGAGAACAATATTTCGTTTCACTGCCTTATGATCTGAACCAGAAGATCAAACCTTTGAAAGCTTCAGCAGCTTTGATGTCTCCATCAGAAGTGCAGTTCTGTGATTCTGAAATCCAGGAACTGTTGCAAAAGGGTTTGATAGAGCCAGCCAAGAGTCCATGGGCATGTAGAGCATTTGTTGTTAACAAACATTCTGAGCAGAAGAGAGGTAAGCTGCAGTTAGTGGTCAATTACAAGCCACTGAATGTTGCATTGCAGAAAGTTCGCTACCCTCTTCCCAATAAAGCCAGCCTCCTACAAAGAATTTCAGGCTGCATAATATTCAGCAAGTTCGACATGAAGTCTGGTTTCTACCAGATAGGTATTAAAGCTGAAGACAGATACAAGACAGCATTCGTGGTTCCCAGAGGACAATACTAGTGGAGAGTGCTGCCGTTCGGGATAAACAATGCCCCCTCCGAGTTTCAAAAGCGTATGGAGGACATCTTCAGAGATTATAACTGGGCATTGGTTTATATAGATGATATACTAATTTGCTCTCATAGTCTGCAGGAACACTTGAAACATCTGCAGAAATTCTACGAATTAGTATATAAGCATGGATTAGTTCTGTCCGAGCGAAAGATGGAAGTCGGGAAGACAGAAATTGAATTCTTAGGATTCAAGATTAAGAAAGGACAGATAATCCTTCAAAATCATGTCTTGTCATGCTTTGAGAAGTTCCCAGATGAAATCCTGGACAAGACGCAATTGCAGAGATTCTTAGGATCTCTGAATTACATTCGGCCCTTCTACAAAGGACAAGCCGAAGACATTTATGTTCTGCAGCAGAGATTGAAGAAAGCACCACCAAGATGGTCTGCAGAAATGACAGACGCAGTTCGACAGATAAAGTTGAAAGTTATGAAACTGCCTCCCCTTTCTTTGCCTACTGGTAATGGCCAGCTCATTATTGAAACATACGCCTCTTCTACTACATGGGGTGGTGTCCTATTAGAAGTCATTAATGGCAGAGAAAATATATGTGGCTACGCGTCTGATGCGTTCAAAGGAGCCGAGCTCAAATACCCATCGAGCCATAAAGAAATTTTGGCTATGAAGAAAACTGTTAAGCATTTCAATTTTTTCTTAAAACCTGTAAAGTTCATCATCAGAACAGACTTGAAGATCATGCCCGGCATATTCAAGAATGAGAGTTTAATTGTTGAAAACTCTAGGAGAATCTTGAAGTGGTTTTCTTGGTTAAGTTCTTTTGATTATGAAATTGTTTATAAGCGAGGTTACTTAAATTGCTTGGCTAATATGTTAACCAAGGAATCAGCACAGAAGACAGAGCCGAAGGCCTTAAAGATGTTTTCTGCCGGGGATAGCAGTTCAGGAGCTGGAGATGAGAAGAATGATCCCCCAAGGGATCCTGAAAAAGGAAAAGCTCCTATGACAGAGGCTCAGATGAGAAAAGAAGTATATGATCGCCTCTACAGCCGAGGAAGCCCGCCAACTATAGCAGAAGTAGTTGCAGCAGAAGAAAGGATCGCTCATGCGCCGAACACACCTGAAGAGCTGATCCAGAAAGAATGATTGTTCATCCTGCCTTGGGACAGTACCTTCCCCAAATAAGTCAGAATCGATTATTTGGAGTATGCTTCAGTGGATGTAGCAAAGAGATTCCTGCAGCTCACCTTAGTAAAGAATATCCGAACATCGCCATGCAAGTTGCAGATCCTAGAGCGATGGGAGAAAGAAGCATTCCAGAGCTTCAGTGATGCATATCCGAAGATTTCAGAATGCAGAGAATTATGGATCGGTGAGGATAAAGATGGAGAAAAATCTGTTGATCTGTGTGATGGCCGTCTTACCTGGACATCATGCAATCTTATTCTCCAATACTGCAGAGAAAGAGGCAGCATCATCATCTGCGCAGACCCTGCTGATTTAGCATACAATCAAATTTGGTCTGGGTGGACTGATGTATTCTTGGATACCTTCTGTCCAAGAAATGATTGGGAAAATCGGCGTGCAAACTTCATCCTGCACTTGAAAGCCGATCTTGAAGTTGCTCACCAGAACTTCCAGTGGTTTAAATTTAAGCTGATCCATGAAGGTGGCACATACGAACCACTTGGTAATAGAATTTATGTTCAGCAAAAGTTTATCCGAAGATCCATTGTTGGAGAGCATTTAGAGTACAGAGTTACGACCAGAGAGATTCCGTTGGACTATAAAGTTACTTCTCATTTCAGAGGAGAATTTATTTGTGAGCCAAATCCTTTGTTTAAAGGATCTGATATTGAAAGATGTTTCGGCGAGTTCCTGTATCCACCTCCACCTCTTGTGCCTTACAGAGAGTTAAACGAAGATGTACTATTCGGACGTCATGAGTATGATTCTGATGACTCTGAATTAGATCTCATGTTGCAAGGCAGAGAAGGCTGGGATTGAAAGCTGTGGTGGACCCTCTGAAGCCTGAGTCAGCCAGGTTTGTCTGACATTGTTTTCCGACGACGGCCGGATTAATGCTCGTCTGTGTAATAGTATAGGGAATAAACTGACGTGGGCCAATTCATGCTCCACTTTGTACTATGTCGAGCGTTTGTCGGCCATGACAAAAGATTCTGGGTCCCCGTAATGCCTCTGGCCAATTAAGGGACGAGATAACGACAGTGGCTGTCCCCACTTGTCACCCCGAATGATTCAGTTTTGACCTGTTAATGTAGGCTATGGTAACCGGATCTACTTTTTGACTGATAAGTGCCAGTTCGTTGTCATCGGGTGACCGACTGAGTTTGTATAAATAAGACCCCTCGGGCTCATTTGAGATCATCGGGTCATTTGGTCATAGAGTCGCATTGAGCCAGTAGTGAGCTCTGCAAGTCTGAGGTGTCTGGAGTCTGGAGCAAGTAGTCCGCTTGACTTCATAGTCTGAGTCTGTAAGTCTGAAAGGCTTAGTATGCTCTGCGTCATGGCTTCGTGCTAAATGATCGCATCAGAACTGCTCGAAGGCATCTATGTCTTAAGATCGAGTCCAAGAGCGAGTGGAGATAACATCAGATAATGCTCCTCTTGAAATTTATGTAATTAGTTTGTGTCTGTAAATCAAGCACGTATGCTCTGAGGCTTGCCATCCTGGTATAAGATCTCATCAGAAGCTTGATCTAGGTAGTGTGTTTACGCAGTGCCGACCTTCGCAGTCCGAAGGCTATCTGCAAGTGTCTGTAATCATTATCTACAATGTATGTTCATCTTACTGTAATAATAACTATTGTCATCTCAGTATGCATTTTGTTAATCTCTGTTATAAGTCGTTTGTTGAAACGTGAGTTGTGTGCTATTATCCGTGATGATACTTCAAGTGGAGGAGTTTAGAATGCTATTCAGATCCGTGGGCGCAGTTGTTGTCTAAACAGAACACGAGAAGCATTCATGGTTTCTTCATGCATGTTTCTTCTTGGTCTAAGAAAGAGTTTATGATTTTTTAGAAGGTAGTTGCTGCCTATATTTACCATTGAACAAGTGGGAGTAACTTTTTTGTAAGTTTATGGACCCTAAAGCAAGAAAGATATTGAAAGAAACCATAGCCTATATAAGACATTAGAATTAAAAACAAAAGAATAATATAAACAACCATAAGATCATGTATAGAGTACATACAAGCATCCAGAGAAACCGGCTAGCCACTTGCTCATATAATCGCCACTATATTTGCATGGACTTTAATAATTGAGTATTGGGAAGTTGACCAGCTTCATTATTACATCTAATTTTCTTTTAGCTTGGCAATTTCTTTAAGCAGACTCATTGCATCAGGTGTTATATTTACATGAAGCTTTATGATTAGAAAAGGTTATCATGGGCTAAATCCTTTACATGGAAATATATAACAACATTTAAAATGTGTTTGGAAAATCTTCTTAATGTTGGTACGTGTTTAAAAATCCTGGATATAGTCTTCAGTAAGAAAAGGAAAAACACAGATTCAAAGTGGTCTGCAGCTGGGTTTTTATCATGAAGAGTATATTGTAGTAGTACAAATTTTCATTTGAGTTAAAGTGGAGGAATTTATGTTTTTGTGTCAATGGCCATACTTCAACTGGAAAGTTCAACCAATTAGCAAACCGTTTGATACAGAATATATCTCCCCACAAGCTACAAACATGTTCTCCATTTGTCTGCAAAGCATATTGAGACAGACGATAAGGATACGTATCTACCTTATCCAGACCATTTAGATCCAATAAGTAATCAACAGAAAGATCTATTTGAAAGGAAAGCACTGTAGAGGGGTCTCCTTTTAACAGGCATGGATGAAATTGGTCCACAATTTCTTGATGTATCTCATTTGATGTATAGTGCAAATGCAACAAAACAGAGAACAAATCGAAAAGACAATTGTCGTGGTTGAAATGGAAGTTGTTCAAGCGAAAATAGTTGTTTTTATGCAGGGCAAGGTCAATTGAATCATTAGTCGAACAATTTATCCGTAAATTATGTATCTTTATGGGACCTGCTATCCGTCTATACAGGGACAAAGGAGTCGAACAAAAAACAGAGCTTGCTCTTGAACAAGAATTCCACCTTGAGAGAAGGAGGACTCAAAAGACCATTGCCAGAAGATGGAAATCATTACAATTGAACATTTCAAATAGGCATGGACTATGCAAACATATATAAGGAAAACAAAACAAAGAGTGTAATGTACAAAATATAGAGTACAGAAGTAAGCAAGAAAAAAAAACAAAAGGAGACGATATTGTAAAAATACATAAACAAGATAGGTTTTTGAGTAGACATTTGCACATAGTCTTTCTATCAATGACTCTATATTTTGCTCGGTGTTCAGTCAACCAATGTCAACCTTAAATAAATAAATGTGAGGATATGAATATTTTTCTATCAAATATATGTAGCTACCTTCTTACAAATACTATATTTGCTCAAATAAATTAGTTTTTTTTCTCAAAAACAACATTTAAAAGAAAAAAAACTAACGAAAAGCAATATGTATTCTTTTTCAAATCACAAACGTGGACAAATGTTTATGTTTTAAAAGAAAGAGAAAAAAGATGTCAAAGTTGACTATTCTAATTCAATTGTTTTTTGAAAAAAAAAAAATCAATGCTTTAAGAAATAACACGAACAACTAGTTTACCTACCCAAAATCTAGATAAGCTCATTATCAAGTCGTTTGGTATTTAATCTGCTTGCTCTTCGCATCAACACTCGGCGTGCTTGGTTAAAAATGAAAGTTTACAACAATGGCTTTGGATATATTGGAAGTCACCAAGATTCCTAATGCAATTAATGAAGGTTGGGGAATTAATATAAGAACACAGGTTTGTGGTACTAGTGCAGATATAACTCAAAATGAGAAATATGCTTCTGTTCCTAATGAGTGTATGGGGATGATATAACTCAAAATGAGAAATATTATAGACATATAATATGAGATATAACCCTGTTTTTTCTCAACCCACATATAATCAAATGGAGGCATACCTCGAAGCTTCTGCCTCAATGTTGTGCACAGTAAGGACAGTCGCTTCATGGGTTACATGCATATAAACCAGTGATGTTAGTACATAACACACTCAATTGTTTTACCAAATATTTTAATGAATAGAGTCAAGGTTGGGGATCCTCACCTCAGGACAAAGAGTGACAAAACTTTAGAGCAGTTAACCCTGTCGCCTCCCTTGTGTGGACCGATTTCCAAACATCCATTCACATACATGCACGAGTAGTAAAATATATACCTGAAATCTGTATCAAATATCAAACTGTAAATGAACTATAAACCTAGAAACTGTGCGAAAGTTACCTTGAAGGAAGATTTGGGTCGCCGAGGAAATTCCATACTTATCCCACTCATTTCAGGTACCCTTTCGTGGGAACCCTGGCCTCACCTTCCAAGATCAAGTTGAAATGTTAATATACTCCCTTTGAATGTGAAAAATCGACTTTCATGTAAACAAGTGTACAGGAAGAGAACTCGTACCTTCCCTACATGTGCAGAGGGAAAGGGGTTTGCTCCGCCTAGATTCCCTCCCCTTCCTCTTCCCTGCACATGCAAGAACAAGCTGAGCTATCTCTTTTTAAAACTATGAATTCCATCAACAAATTGAAGATTGAAAAACTATAATTTTCCTTACGTGTTAAACCCTTTACAAGTTTGAGATGCTCTTTTTCGGAAATCAAGTTACGATCACTGAGGCTCCTCTGAATAAAACATTGGAACGACAAGATGTGGGTTGTAGGGTCGAATCTCATGGAAGTTTCCTTAAACCAAATAGAATTGAAGTGGACACCATCCACCTCCAAATACCAGTAATAACATAAATTCATAAGACGCAGCACATAACCAGGTTGAACAATGGCAGTTACGCTTGAATGATAACAGAGGACAATGCATGCACCATTGTGCAAAATAAAGTCCCTGGATGAAAACCTTCCTAAACCAAAACCAAAAAACTAGAAAAACACCCTCATGACTATTTGAATGGAATATTAAAACCCTATCAAACCTCATCGATGAAAATAATCGGATCAAGAACAAGCAGAGGGTTAGGAGTATGCCTCTCCCAAAAATGCATGCATTAAAACCTTTTCAATCAATATGCTTGGTTGCGTTTTCAACTCAAAACCATGGTATATGACATGGATTTAAAACAAACCTTTAAAACCTCATTAAACCTCGCACCTAGCCTCAACCTTGTGACTCGCGAGGTCATAATCCAAACCATGGCTTAAAGCTTATATCAATGTCATAACTTCCACTTATACCTTTCCTTCATCATAATCAAATATATATATATGCCAAGTTACGCCAAAATTGTATGTAGGGAAGGTTAAAACATAAGCTTCAAACACATAAACATGATGTATAACAAATATAGTTAGGACTAGGTTCAAAAGTCTAGGCTTAAATCCTAGATAAGAAAATTATTATCTTAAAGATTTCGAACATTAAAATCACGTTGGCAAGGTCTACGACCAAGCTGTCATTATAATTGGAGTCAACATCGAGTAGACGACGAGCCTGTTTTCAAACAATTAAAATGTTTAGTTAATCTTGTCCATGCCAAAAAATAAGAAATATGTTAGGACTAAGAAGGAAAATTATGATGAGTATGAATGGTAATTTATAAACATATTTATTTATGAATTTATGAATTTTACAGGTTTGTGACATAATCGTATCAGAGCACAACTACAACACTTGACATGAAAAGGCCAACGCACAAGTCGATATAAAAAGAAAACTTATTTTATTGTTATGGTTTGACTCTCTTTCCAAACATGAACAAAAGAACAACCTTGTAGTTGCACAAATCGTGGCAGATGTGAGAATGCCTGCTAAAGGAGAATCACATCCTAAAGATCGAGAAAAAAATGAAGAAGGTAACATTAGCCACGGTGAAATCTGGGTAAATATGAATGAAAGTGGGAATGATAACCCATATGAAGTCATACAAACTATAAAATATTTATGGGCAGAATTGAAATGAGTCAAGGAAGATAATGAACACATTTTTAAAGCACAAGAATAATTAAATAACGTTATGCTAACTAAACTGCATTGCAATGAAGAAGAAAAGAGCAAAGGACCCGAATTAAATATTGTAAGAACTGCGTCTTATAAACTTAAGGTAAGAAAACTAGAATTTTCTAATCATGAGAATGAATCTTCAAGTGAAGAATCAAATAAACATAGTAAAAGGTTATAGTGAAAGTGTTGAAATATTGTAACTTCGAAGAATATTCTATATGTATTTTTTTGTGGTCCCCGATGGTCCTACCGGGAGAACCACTTGTATTACATTGTACCCCGATGCTCCTAATCAGAAGAGTTAATAAGAGTCTTGAGGTAGTCCCCTCTAATCGTAAAGGTGGGTCATTAGCACCCCAGTGTGGTTACTTGAGCCTACATGTGTAACTCGACCCTACATGATTTAACTCGAGCCTACATGTCGGATGAGTTAATTGAAGTGAACGAATGAATATAAATAGAGGTGTAGCGCTCCTCATTTAAAACACACACTCTCACTTTTGTAGCACATTAGTGGAGGAAAGAGAAGTAGCTGGAGAAGGAGGAGGATCAGGCTTTGATCTCCTTGTTGGTTTTATCTTTTATTTTTTGGGGCATCAATATTGAGGAAGCTTTTGCTGGTTTTTTCCCTTTAGGGTTTTCCCAGGATAAATCTTTGTGTTCTTTTTTGTATGGTTGTACTTATCTATCTTTCAGTGATCCTGTTTATATGCTTTTGTTATGAAATCAAAATTAAATACTAATGATCTAGCTTAGCATATGAAAACTCAACATGGTATCAGAGCCACCTTGAAAGAAGACATTGTGCAGCTAAAGAAGCTAGGGCTTCTTACTTTTTGGTTCTCTCTCCACAATCGATCAGCAAAAGAAGGCTAGGCTGACTCCCCATTGAAGCGCGCATCTTTCTGTCGAAGCAGAAATCGATTCTGAGCATTTTCAGTTTTCGGTGCGGAAAATTAGGGCTTCTTGCAGAAGAGAAATTTTTGAGTGAGCCTAGTATAGGATTTCTCTCCTCATCAAAATCGAATTTTAGAGACCTAGATTAAAATTTTTGGTTGGGTGAAACTCCGGGAAAGTCAAACCCTAGTTTGACCCTGAACTAGAAAAACCTTAAATACTAAAACTACTACGTTTTGGTACTTTCGCTATATTCCGAGATTGGTGAAGGATCAGGAGATAAAAATTGCATAGGCCGAAGATACAATCCTAATGTACACTGTGTTCAAAATTCAGCCTCAGATTCGCTATATTCTGGGAGATATGATAAAATTTAGGGTTCCAGCCTCTTCCAGAATTCATTCCTAAATAAGACACCTGGGGATAATTGCTATATATTAGGCTACAGAGGTCCAAATGGAATTTCTGAAGATGTTCCAAAAATATAACGGACTATAATTTATGTGTTCTAAATTTCAGAACCCAAAGATAAAACAGTGACACATGGCAGGCTGTACAACTTCATTGTTTTGAATAGTCCTGTAATAGGTCACCTTGGGAAAAGGATCATAAATACCAATTTGTGAAACCAATTATGATGAAACCTATGGTTTTGGATCAGGTACATGCGAGGTTACCTTATTGCAAAATTTCAGACACAGAGGAGCAGTAATTTCGGAGATATCATAGAAATAGTGACAGGAATTTCTGCAAAAGAAATTGGAAAACTAGGGCTTCTTGTTTCGGGAGCTTCCCTCCACTATTTTCAAAAAAGGAGTACATTGGACAGGTTCATTTGAAGAGATATATCTTTCTATCCAATCATATTTGAAAGATTCCAAGTTTTTAAAATTAGGGTTTCTCTGACAAACCCTAGATCAGCGAGCTCCGGAAGTAGGACGGACACCTCAAATCGGTAAGATCTAATCTTTTGGTATTTGCATTTGAGGTTCTCATTTCAAAGTGATCTATCACATCAGATTGATGATAACCTTAGTGAATTTGACAACTTCCAAGCATGGAAGTATTTGATCTCTCTAAAGAAAATGAATTGGACACCTACATGAGTAGAGAGGTTCTAGTTCTAGAGGGAGATAAGGCTCAAAGACTTACACCAGAAGAACTTGGTCAAGGCCAAGAAGATCATTGTTGATTCAGTCACGGGTCAACTTGTACCACAAGTGTCTTCCCTAAAGACACTGAAAGAGATGTTTGATTCCTTGACCAAGTTATTTGAAGGAAAGAACATACATCGGAAGATGACCCTAAGAAACAAATTGAAGAAGTAAAAGAAGAAGTGAAGAATGCAGAAGTGGTGATAGCCACATTGAATGGCCTCCGAGGATCATGGGATCCATTCATGCGAAGAATGTATGCCAGAATAAAGTGATTACTTTCAGCTCGACTCATAAGAGGAGAAGAAGAAGATGGGAGCAATTAAAGATCAAGCTCTCACCATTCAAAGAAGATCCCTCAAGTGATGAGGAATATGAAGAACTCATTTCTTGAAGAACCTCTTATTCATCGTATCATTTGGATAAGAAATGATGATTTCATGAATGAAGAAGATGCTAAAGCAGAATGATCAATATGGAGTCTACCCACAAAACAAATAAAAGATAAGTATTCAATTGTCATTTCATGATATTGTCTTACATTTGATTATATTCAGTTGATGTGTTATGCAAGATAGATTGTTTGCATTAATGATTGTAAACTACTAATATGCATGTGATGGTAAAGCAGCTCATGGTGCTATACAACTCTCCATTGCTACTTATCAAACCTCTTTGCTGACATATTGGATTAGTGCACAATCTCAATGATGTCATGGTAGAGATGGAAGGCATCTAGAAAATTTCAATGAGATATGGATGAATGTTGTATTGGCTAAATAGTTGCATGATGCATAAGAATTTGTCATTATGCATATGTTTTATGAAATAGTTATAACCATGAAACTCGTGCATTTGAATTGTAGGAAAGGTCCTGTATAACCTCCTACAGGAAAAGAAGGATGAGACTTGTTCCGAAGAACAAGTGATGACAATTCAATAAACATGAATCTGAAGCTCCAAGGGTCAGAGACACCATGACAAAAGAGAGAGCTTCAGAGAGTGGTAGATCCACCTCGAAGGATGAAGACCACCATGGGTATGAGAGATAACTCAAGATGAAGAAAAGAATGCTATGAAAGAAGCTATGATCAAAGAATAATAGTTGATCATGGGGAATGATGTATACGATATGATTTCGAGACATAAAGGGAAGTACATAGTATCTTCCATATGGATCTACAAGAACAAGTGTACAAAGCAAGGTTCGTGATTTGGCTCAGAAAGAATAGACTATGACATGAAATACTCTATTAACCAATATATATCAAGCATAGAACCACCTATACAGAATGAAGAAGGAAGATAATACTCCACTTCAGGGGGAGTGACTACAGAAGATATCTAAGTTCGACACGGTACGACATGATGGACAACTTCCTGATGGATCAAGACTTTACCAAGAGTAAAGTGGGTTCCAACCTTCAAAGTTGAATGCAGAAAACTAGGATATGTTGATGATCTGACAAGACAAACTCATGGAAGATGTTATGATCAAAGAATACTAGAATGATGTTTGGGATATAGTACTCAAACCAGAAAGCAAGAATGTGGTATCTTACAAATGGATTTGCAAGATAAAATATGTTGCTGATAGAAGTAAGGAAAGACTTATGGCTAGAGGTTTCTATAAGAAAGAGGGAATTAATTCTGAAGAGACACTTACTCCAGGAAGAAAGGTACACTTCCTTCAGAACTATGGTGGTAGTTTCTTCCATGATGAAGTAAAGACAAGCCTTCCTTAATGGTATGATTGGGGAAGAGTTTTGCATCGAATACTCACAAGGATTTGAAGTTGAAGATAGATGGACTCATATAGGTAAGTTGAAGAAGGCCCTCTATGGCATGAAGCAAGCTCCCAGAGCTTGGTATGGAAGGATAGACAGTCTCCTGTCAATTATGGGCTTTACCAAGAGTAAAGTGGATCCTAACCTTTATCTCAAGGTTGTAGAAGATGAAGCTGTCATCCTATTATTATATGTGGATGACTTATTCTTGACAAGGAATGAGAAACAGATCATGGAAAGAAAGAATAAACTAGCATAAGAATTTGAGATGAAAGACCTTGGGTTATGCATTATTTCCTAGGTCTGGAAGTATGGCAAAGTTCAGAAGGAATCTTTCTCAACTAGGGAAAGTATGCGGTAGAGATATTGAAGCGATTCAATATGTTGGAATGCAAATCCATAGCCACACCCATGGACTTCAACCTAAAGCTGTTAGCTGATGACTCATCAGAGTTAGTAGATGCAACTCATTATAAACAAATCATTGGGTCATTGATGTACTTAACAAATACCAGACCAGACATTTGTTTTGCTGTGAACACATTAAGTCAATATCTTGTTCAACCAAGACGGGTTCACCTAGTAGCTGCAAAACATGTGATGAGATATCTGAAAGGGACTATAGATCTTGGTCTATACTATGATGGTAGCCATGACTACAGATTGTATGGCTATACAAATGCAGATTGGGCTGGAAGTATCTCAAACAGGAAAAGCACATTAGGTAGATGATTTTGTTTAGGGTCTGCTATGAGTTCATGATTTAGCAGGAAATAGTCCAGTGTTTCTCTTAGAACGAAAAAAGTAGAATACATAGCAGATTGCTCTACTAAGTTGTGAAGCCATATGGGTTCAGAAGCTGATATTAGGTCTCCTTGACCTGAAGATGGATACTACATTGATTCTATGTGATAACGAGAGTTGTGATAACAAAGAACCCTGTGTTCCGCCGTAACACATAGAAATCTGGTATTTCTACATACGACATACAAATGATGGTGATTCAGTATTTCTATACTAAATATAGAGATGATGATGTTTCAGTATTCCCATACTGAAGATATAGATGATGATGATTTCAATATTCCCATACTGAAGATATAGATGATGTTTCAATATTTACATACTGTAGATGCAGATGATGGTGACTCCATATTTCTATACTGAATATAGAGGTGATGATGCTTTCAGTATTTCTATAATGAAGATATAGATGATGATGCTTTCAGTATTCACATACTGGAGATATAGATGGTGATAGTTCAATATTCACATACTGAATATGTAGATGAAGATGGTTTAGATGATGATGCGCTGACAAAGCCTGTGTCTCGGTTAAAGTTCGAAAACATTCGAGACAAGCTTGGTGTGATTCGGAAAGAACTTCCTCGAAAGGGGGAATAGTGATGTTGCAGTGGGATTGTATCATCCCTGGGCACTTTCCCTAAAGTGATCCGGTGACCTCCTTCCGCAAGAATGAAGAGGGATTGTATCATTCTAGGACATATGTCCATAATGGATCCAGTGACTTCAGTCCTCGAGAATGCAGTGGGATTGTATCATCCCTAGGAATTTGCTCTAAAGTGATATGGTGACTTCGGTCCTTGAGAATGCAGTGGGATTGTATCATCCCTAGGCATCTGATCTAAAGTGATCCAGTAACCTCGGTACTCAAGAAGGTAGTGGGATTGTATCATCCCTGGGAATCTGCTCTAAAGTGATACAGTAACCTCGGTCCTCGAGAATGAAGAGGGATTGTATCATCCTTGAACTTTGGTTCAGAATAGATCCAGTGACTTCAGTACTCGAGAACATAGTAGGATTGTATCATCCTTGAACTTTGGTTCAGAACAGATCTGGTGACTTCGGTACTCGAAAACATGGTAGGATTGTATCATCCTTGAACCTCGATTCAGAATGGATCCGGTGACTTCAGTACTCGAGAACGTAGTAGGATTGTATCATCCTTGAACTTCAGTTCATAACGGATTTGGTGACTTTGGTACTCGAGAACGTAGTAGGATTGTATCATCCTTGAACTTCAGTTCAGAATTGATCCGGTGACTTCGGTACTCGAGAACGTGCTAGGATTGTATCATCCTTGAACTTCGGTTCATAACGGATCCAGTGACTTCGGTACTCGAGAACATAGTAGGATTGTATCATCCTTGAACTTCAGTTCAGAACGGATCCAGTGACTTTGGTACTCGAGAATGTAGTAGGATTGTATCATTCTTGAACTTCAGTTCAAAATGGATCTGGTGACTTCGGTACTCGAGAACATGGTAGGATTGTACATCCTTAAACTTTGGTTCAGAACAGATCCGGTGACTTTGGTACTCGAGAACGTAGTAGGATTGTATCATCCATGAACCTCGATTTGGAATGGATCTGGTGACTTCAGTACTTGAGAACGTAGTAGGATTGTATCATCCTTGAACCTCAGTTCAAAACGGATCTAGTGACTTCGATTGTTGAGAATGTGGTAGGATTGCATCATCCCTGGACTTTAAGTCCAAAAGAGATCCAAAGACTTATTAGTCTTTGTACTATGGCTTGCAGGTTGCTGTTGATGATGATGATGTTTTCTGATTGAAAGATCAGAGTATGATGATGATGTTGTTTTCTGATCAAAAGATCAGAGTGTGATGATGATGATGTTTCTGATCGAAAGATCAGAATGTGATGATGATGATATTTTGATGATGATGATGTTTTTGATCAAAAGATCAGAGTATGATGATGATGATTTTTTCTGATCGAAAGATCAGAGTTTGATGATGATGATGTTTCTGATCGAAAGATCAGAGTATGATGATGATGATGTTTTCTGATCGAAAGATCAGAGTGTGATGATGATGTTTCTGATCGAAAGATCAGAGTATGATGATGATGTTTTTGGTCGAAAGATCAAAGTATGATGCTGAAGATGTTGTTGTTGATTGAAAAGTCAAAATGATGAAATTGTTACTGATCGAAAGATCAAAGTGCTAAAGATGTTGCTGAAGATCTTGTTGATTGAAAGATCAAAGATATTGTTGAAGATATTGCTGATCGAAAGGTCAAAAGACTGAAAATGTTACTAAAGATGTTGTTGATCGAAAGGTCAAAGTGCTGAAGATGTTGCTAAAGATGTTGTTGATGGAAAGGTCAAAGTACTGAAGATGTTGATGATCGAAAGGTCAAAGTGCTGAAGATATTGCTGAAGATGGTGTTGATCGAAAGGTCAAAGTGTTGATGATGATGTTACTGATTGAAAAATCAAAAGATGTTGATGCTGATCAAAGAGTTTCTATCGAAGAAGATTGAAGATGAATACTATATGATGTCGAAAAGATTCCAATGATTTATAAATGTGTTACCATGATGATGTTGATGATGTACTCTATCTCTCTCCTGCTATTGTTGTTGTTCATGTTGTTATAGAATATCCTTCTCGTTAAGGGGGAGTGTTGAAATATTGTAACTTCGAAGAATATTCTATATGTATCTTTTGTGGTCCCCAATGGTCCTACCGGGAGAACCACTTGTATTACTTTGTACCTCGATGCTTCTAAGCAGAAGAACTAATAAGAGTCATGAGGTAGTCCCCTCTAATTGTAAAGGTGGGTCATTAGCACCCCACTGTGGTTACTTGAGCCTACATGTGTAACTCGAGCCTACAAGATTTAACTCAAGCCTACATGTCGGATGAGTTAATTGAAGTGAACGGATGAATATAAATAGAGGTGTAGCGCTCCTCATTTAAAACACACACTCTCACTTGTGTAGCACATTAGTGGAGGAGAGAGAAGTAGCTGGAGAAGGAGGAGGATCAGGTTTTGATCTCCTTGTTGGTTTTATCTTTTATCTTTTGGGGCATCTATATTGAGGAATCTTTTGCTGGGTTTTTCCCTTTAGGATTTTCCCAGGATAAATCTTTGTGTTCTCTTTTGTATGGTTGTGCTTGTCTATCTTTCAGTTATCCTGTTTATATGCTTTTGTTATGAAATCAAAATGAAATACTAATGATCTAGCTTAGCATATGAAAACTCAACAGAAAGTAGGGATTGTAATCAGTGGGAAAAGAAATACAAACAGTATGAAGAGATTTCTTGTGAGTGTAAAAAGATAAAACTTCCTATGTTCAATGCAGAAGTCAAAAAGGGAGAAAAAGGCGAAGCTTGACTATTTGAGATGAAAAAGTACCTCCATATTTATAATTATTCTAATAAAGGGTGTGTGCAAGCTGATGAGGGTCTCTTTTGACGCGTTAATTGCAATAGAAAACTGAAAAAACATGCATCCATCAACTTGCATGGATATTTTGAGACACTTACACAGTGAATCATGCAATGAGTAAAAAACAAGAAATGTAGGAAATTGAATGATGTTTCCAAATATAAAAAAAAAATCTATTGAAAATGTTGTTAAATATCTAAAGTTAGATATTTTTAACAAGAAATTTTTATTTTTGGGACAAATTATAAGGTATATGTTTTTGTGGATGCAGCATCTGAGTCACTAAATGATGGAATAAACTTACGAAAACCGGTATAAATATAGAGAACATATAGTACTAGTGCATGACTATTTTTCCAATAATAAAAATAATATTTTTTTTAATTATCTAATAGATCAAACCTCAAAAATAGTACGTCAATTATAGGTGCAACATTTGAATGTCTTAATGCAATTATTTGGAAATGGGTTTTTTATAGCATGTAGAAGTTGGTGTTATTTAGTTTACCATACAAATTTTTTTTAAATGGTTGAGAAACAAAAGAGATATGGAGAAAACAATAACATTATTTGTTTTGAGTTGAGGAGTGATGATAGAAGATAAATAAGAAAAAAATAGAAAAATTTATGTATTCTTGTTAAAATTTATATATTTGGAATCTGCAAAAAAAACCACATCTATTTCTAAAATCTCATAAAAAATGGAAGTGTGCAGCATACTTAGATGAACGGCCAAACATGAGCATATTGAAAATTTCGATATAATGTTGAATTAGCCATGGTTTATCATACTCCAAGGAAAAGGAATGTTGAATCTAAAGCAAAGTCCGAAATCATATACACAGGCATAAGAATTCCATGCAAGCATGGGTGGAGGCTCAGCCATATCATTCGGAGGGAATATATTTTTGAATTTAAACAAATCACGTGCTTGTTATAATGAATAATAACACGTGTGCGTTGATAAAAACATGAGATCATTTTTATGAATCACAACGCGAGCGCGTTTTAAAATACTACAATGAGTTTGGTTATTTACGTTATACCTATACTAAAATCATTCATTAGAGGAAATTTCAACTCAAAATGGGCCTTTTTAACTCTAATTCAAATTCCATGTCATCATGTGTTAGCCAATGAGATTTATGTAAATTTGAAATACCGTATAGGTCTCAAACACTTTTTTTAATATAAATTTGGGGACAGGTATCATAAAAAAAAACTACTTTTTTTGTTTCTATTTTCGACATATCTCCCTGTGGTTTTACTCAAATTTCGATCGTGACAACTCATTGGATGCGGAATTAAATTCCGCATCCAACGCGTACCCACTCGACATACTTTTGGTGGGCCCTAATACCCCCAAAACAATAAATACCTAAAAAAAACGTGACGATGACATCATCGTCATGTTTTTTTCAGGTATTTCTTGTTTTGGGGGTAGCGGGGCCCGCCAATCATCATCCCATTTTTCCAGGTATTTCTTGTTTTGGGGGTAGCAGGGCCTGCCAAAAGTATGCCAAGTGGCTATGCGTTGGATGCAGAATTTAATTCTGCATCCAACGAGATCTCCCAATTGAAATTTGAGTTAAAACATGGGGAGATATGTCGAAAATACAAACAAAAAAGTTGTTTTTTTCTTTTCTTCCTTCAAAATTAATAAATATTATTTTATTATTTTAACTATTATTTTATTATTTTTTTAGGAGGCCCATTTTGAGTTGAAATT
>LPNX010336197.1:0-19121 GCA_001517045.1 Pseudotsuga menziesii | reverse complement strand
CCAATCTATCTTTGTTTCTCTCTCACACACACACACATCCCTGTGTTTCCCCTTACCACTAACACCCCATAGCCTATAACCTACAACACCTAGACACCCCCACACAAATCCATAGGTCACATCAAAAAGTCTCCCTTTACCACTAACACCCCCCTCCCTTATATCACTCCCGAACCAATCCAACTAACTATAACCCTCACCACCATTTTACATCCCCTCTACATTCAACTAGACACCCCACATTAATCTAACTCCCCCACACTCCTAAACTCCTAACACATCACTTCGTCTTGCTCTCTCACACGCACACATCCATAGGTCACCCCACCCAACTAAGGACACCCCCCACTCCACTCTATCTTTGTGTATCTCTCTCTCTCTCACACACACACATCCCTATGTTTCTCCTTACCACTAACACCCCCTAACATATAACGTACAACACCTAGACACCCCCACACACATCCACAGGTCTCCCTTTACCACTAACACCCCCCTCCCTTAATCACTCCCCAATCAATCCAACTAGCTCTAACCCCCACCCCATATTACATCCCCTCTACATTAACCTAGAAACCCCCATAATAATATAGCGCCCCCCCACCTCCTAAACTCCTAACACATCCCTTCCTCTTGCTCTCTCTCACACACATACACATACATCCACAGGTCTCCCTTAACCACCTAATAACCCCCTCCTTTATATCAATCCCCAACCATTCCAACTACCTATAACCCCCACCCCCCTATTACATCCCGTCTACATTGACCTAGACACCCCCACATTAATCTAACCCCCCCTCGCCCAACTCCTAAATTCCTAGTCACCCCATACACATCTCTATGTCTCCCATTTGACACACACACACACACACACATCCCTATGTCTACCCTCTAATACACACACACACATCCCTATGTCTCCCCTCTAACACATGCACACACACACACACATTCTTATGCCTCCCTTTACCACTAACACCCCCTAACCTATCTCTCTGACACACACACACACACATCCCTATGTCTCCCCTTACCACTAGAACCCCCTAACCTATCTCTCTGGCACACACACACAAATCCCTATGTTAGACCTTACCACTAACACCCCCTAACCTATCTATCTGACACACAAACACATCCCTATGTCTCCCATTACCACTAACACCCCCTAACCTATGTCTCTCTCACACACACATGCATCCCCATGTATCCCCTTATCACTAACACCCCTTAACCTATATTTTTCTCACACACACATCCCTTGAGTTGTAAAACAATATAGTTAGGTTGAAGAGAGAGGGGGGGTGGGGGGGTGTTAAGGCACAAAGACTAAGGGAGTGCTTTTTAATTCCCCCTAAACCTTGAATGATCCCTTAGCCATGCAACTAACTTATTAAATGCTCCAAAATTCTATTAGAGTAAAACACGCACTCATTTTATGTGTCCAAAACGTGCCACCATTTTAGTTAACAATAATCTGTGCGCATTTATGCTCAGTATAAAAAATAGCAGTCCCTGTCCGAGAAACACTCTAACACATTTCACACAGGTTTGACAGTCTGCGTGCAATTTCAGGTTACAAACAGTGTGTGAACATTCTCTTCTTCACCATATTATCCCACAAAATTGTTTTTGACATCAAGCATCTCCACCATAAGTTTCTAAGTATTGCTGGGATCATGGTGTACATTGAGGAGCAAGAAATAAAGAATTAATTGAGCAAGAAAGAATCCATTAATTGACAAAGGAGCAACATAGAGCATATCCACCATTGTTTTTCTTGCAATTGAGGAGCTAGCAAAGGCAACATTAACTTGGTCATTGTGGTGGAGTGTGTTGACACAATTGAGAAAGAAACACAAGAAACAAACCAAGCTTGGGGAATCCCCCATTGAGGAGCACCATAGAGCATCTCCACAATTGTTTTTCTTGCAATTGAGGAGCTAGCAAAGGCAACATTAACTTGGTCATTATGGTAGAGTATGTAGACACAATTGAGCAAGAAACAAACCAACATTGGGGAATTTCCCATTGAGGAGCACCATAGAGCATCTCTACCATTGTTTTTCTTGCAATTGAGGAGCTATAAAAGGCAACATTCTTCCCAATATTCCCCCTAACTTGAGTATATAGACACAATTGAGCAAGAATTTAGGATAAATATGATAGACAATTATGAACCAAGTTATCATGTTGTCAGAATTTTGGTAGATCCATTTAGTATTATTGGAAAGAAATCTCGTTCAAAGGATCACAATGCATCTCGTCGTGTGTTGTCACAATCAATTGTGAATAAAAGTACCAGGGCCCTTCGACTTCTTAAGCCTACATCCAAACTTGTAGGATTAGATATCAAAGTACTCCATAGGTATTGTTCTAGACGATAACAACTTGACTCTGGTGAAACAAATGTCTAGAACTTCGTTAGCAAGTTGCCACACTCCGATGTGAATCTCATTGATGTGGTAAAGAGACTGGTGCAGGAGTTTTGGCATGACAATAATAGACCTTCATCCAACCAAAAAGATGTACTAAAATTGAGAAGGGGTTCAAGGGATCGTGAGCCCCACATTAAACATTTTCTTGACATGACACAAACAGAAATATATGAGATATTTAGGCATGAACATAATGAACTTAACTTGGTCCAAAGATCCTTCGAGAAATGCAAACCATGGTATGTTAAAATAAACACAACTCATAACACATGTTGTTGTCGATATCACATTGAGTACGGTTATTATTATGACACATATATACATATATTGTGTGTTTTGCATAACATTCGTGTGCAGGAATGCTCAACTACATTGACATTGACATCATCTAGAGAGTTTATCCATAGCATCTTATGTAGAAGGACAAAAGGTTGCACATTTGATCAAAGGTCTTGCGTAGATGGGACATGCCCATGGTGTGGTGGAATGGAATTTTTGGACAAATTCATACATCTCACTGATGAGCATGAACTTGGGAGACATGAAGTGAGGCTTGTAGTCATTCAAATATTTCACGTATGATATCGATGGAGGGAATGAAAGAAAAAAAATACAATTGGTCGCCTCTCAGTTTAGTAACGAGTTCCTGAATAGTATTTTTTCCTTCATCTATTGCTACTTCATATATGTAACAACCTATTGATATGTACATCTTTATTGTTGATCTACTAGGTACTGGTATATAACTTCATGGAGGAATTCTTTGAAAAGACACAACATTATGTAAAGCATGTACATGTGGCTCGTTGGCAAGATGAGCAGTTTAGAGCGTGCAGGGATACATTTCTTATTGGAACTATATTATCAGAGATCGATTTTGCAAAAAACTACACTCTTCAACCACATAACTGTTGATGTATTTGTAACTTCAGAATGTATTCACTCGTATATCTTATGTATTGTACCTCGATGTTTATTCCGGGAAGTGTCTGTAATGTATTGGAGTCATGTCATGGCCTGATGTTCCTATTGGGAGATTCAATAATATAAACAAGTCATGTAAAGTCATTGTGGGTAACCCTCCTATTGATTAAGGGTTAAAGTCCCCACAATTGTGGGGAACTAGGGTTATTAGACTCTCCTAGAGAATTCTGCCCTAGGTGAGTTAATGTAATTCGGGTCATTAGTACCCCAGTTGTTGTTACTCGAGCCTACATAACTGAGTTAGGATTAATTGAGCCTACATAAAAAATTTGAAGGTTAAGTGAATGAAAGAATATAAATAAAGAGTGAGACTCTCTATTTATCACAGACACACTCACTCAACTAGGGCACATGAGTGAGAGAGAAGAAGCTGGGATCAGAGAGAGAGACTACTGCTATACGGAGATCATCTTTATCTTTTTGGGTTTTACTTTTTGTGTTGATTCTATCTCTGAGGAAGTTGTGGTGTTTTCTCCTTCATGGTTTCCCCGAGGAAAATATTTGTGTCTATTGTCTCTTGTGTTTGATTGTTGTGCTTATTATTCTCTCAGTTAAAGATCCTAATATAATGCTAGCTTGAATGATAAAAATATAACATGGTATCAGAGCTAACATGAGAAGAAGAAATTGTGCAGCTGTGAAAGTTAGGGATTTTTGCTTTTTGAGTCTCTCTCCACAATCCATCAGCAAAAGTATGCTAGGATGACTCTCCATTGAAGGGCACATCTTTCTATCGAAGCGGAATTTGATTCCAAGCATTTTCAGTTTTTGGTGCAAGAAATTAGGGCTTTTTACACAAGAGGAATTTTTGAGTGAGCCTGGCATAGGATTTCTCTCATCATAAAAATCGAATTTTATAGACCTGGGTCGATATTTTTGGTTGGGTGAAACTCCAGGAATTTCAAACCCTCGTTTGACCTCGGGCCTAAAAAACCCTAAAATACTGAAACTGATAAGTTTTGGTACATTCGCTATATCTCAGGATTGAAGAAATCCCAGGGGCCGAAAGTTTCATAGGTCGAATATAAAATCCTTATGTACATTGTGTCCAAGTGTAAGCCTCTGATTCGCTATATTCTAGGATATGTGATTCCTCCAAGTTAGGGTTCCATCCTCTTCAAGGATTCATCCCTAAACAGGACACCTGGGGAGAACTGCTATATCTCGGGCTACGAAGGTCCAAATGAAATTTCTAAAGATATTTCAGAAAGGGCATGGAATTTAATTTCTGTGGGAAAAATTTTTAGACCCCAGAAATGAAACAGTGACATCTAGAAGTCCGTACAATGTCACTATGCTGAACAGTCCTGAAACATGTCACCTTAGGACAACGCTCATAAGTCCGAATTGGTGAAACCAATTCTGATGAAACCTGTGGTGTTGGAATAGTGACAGGCGAGGCTACCTCAGTGAAAATTTTCATACTTATAGGAGAATAAATTATAGAGATACTACATAAACAATATCAGGCATTTCTGCATAAGAAATTGGAAAACTAGGGCTTTCTGTTCCAAGAGATTCCCTCCACTGTTTTCAGAAAAGGAGTACATTGGATAGGTCACCTTTAGGAGGTCTATATTTATATCCAATCAGAACTGAAAAATTTCAAGTTTTAAAAATTAGGGTTTCTCTGACAAACCCTAGATCAGCGAGCTCCGGAACCAAGACGAACACCTCAAATCAGTAAGATCTAATCTTTTTCTATTTTCATTTGAGGTTCTCATTTCAAAGTGATCTATCACATTAGCTTGATGATAAGCTTGTTGAAGTTGAAAACCTCCAAGCATGGAAGTATATGATCTCTCTGAAGAAAATGAATTGGACACCTACATAAGTAGAGAGCTTCCAATTCCAGAGGGAGATAAGGCTAAAAGCCTTACACCAGAAGAACTTGGTCAAGGCCAAGAAGATCATTGTTGATTCAATCACGGATCACCTTATACCACAAGTGTCTTCCCTAAAGACACCAACAGAGATGTTTGATTCCTTGAGCAAGATATTTGAAGGGAAGAACATAAATCAGAATATGACTTTGAGAAAATAGTTGAAGAATGTGAAGATCTAGAATGTAGAGACCATACAATCATACTTTACGAGGGTCTCTCAAATCAAAGAACAACTTGTAGCAGTAGAAGAAGAAGTGGAGAATGTAGAAGTGGTGATAGCCACCTTCAATGGCCTCCCAGGATCGTGGGATTCATTCATTCGAGGAATGTGTGCCAGAAGGAAGTGATTACTTTCAACAGACTCTAGGAAGAAGAAGAAGCTCGACTGATAATAAGAGAAGAGAATATGAGAGCAACTGAATATCAAGCTCTCACCATCCAAAGAAGATCCCTCAAGCGATGAGAAATATGAAGAAATCAACTCTTGAAGAACCTCTTATCCATCTTAGCATTTGGATAAGAAACTATGCTATTTCGAATGAAGAATATGATGAAGTTGAAGGCTCAAGAAGGAGTATACCCATGAAACAAATAAAGATATGTATTCAATTGTCATTTCATGATATTGTTTTGTTATGCACCCATTTATATTTAGATTGATGTGTTATGCATGATAGAGTGTTTTCATTAATCACAGTATACTACTACTATGCATGTGATGGGTAAGTAGCTCATGGTGCTATATAATTCTCCATTGCTACTTATCTAGAATGAAACCTATTTGCTGACATATTGGATTAGTGCACAATATCAATGTTGTCCTAGTAGAGGTGGAAGGCATCTATGGATGAATGTTGTATTGACTAAAATAGTTTCATGATCATATAGTTATGCATAAGAATTTTCCATTATGAATATGCCTTATGAAATGTTTCTAACCACACAAATGCATTTGACTTGTAGGAAAGATAGCGTACAATCACCTACAAGCAAAGAAGGATGAGACTTGTTCCGAAGAAAAAGTGACGACAGTTCAAGAAAGAATCCAAGATGAAGAATAATATGATGATACTTTCAAAGAAGAGATCTCAGACACAGTGCAATTATGTAACACTATTGAGCAACATCATCGATATGAGTGTACTAGTTCAATAAGATTGATGTCTAGGATGCAGCATCGAGACCTAAAGAGAAGTCAGTAGTATCTTACATATGGATATACAAGATCTAGCATGGAGTATATGGAAACATCATGGGATACAAGGCAGGATTCATAGCACGAGGCTTCTCATGGAAATAAGGCATAGACTACAAAGAGACATTTGTAGCCACTGGAAGTGAATTCACATGACAAGCAGAATCATGTGTGCAAATGAAAGAAGGCCTTGTATGAGCTCAGAAGACACCCATGGGATAACACAAACATTAGGAGCTTGATGAAGATCTTAACCTTTGCTACAAGGTTGAAGATGAAAGCCTATAGAGGATGACAAGCTCATAGATGGGTGCATGAAGAAATTTTGAAAAAGTTCAAGATAGAGGATCTTGGTATCCAGTGATCCTAGATGGATACATAGAATATTAGTAGCAGAGGAAGCTACTTGTCACTCTGGTACAAAATGTTTCAGTGCATAGAGTACAAAAGACAGAGGAAGAATGATGCTTCGCTTCAGAGGGAGTGACTGTAGAAGATTTTGAGGTTCGACATGGTACAACACAATGGAAAAATTACTGATGACTCTAGGATTTACTGAGAGTAAAGTGGATTCCAACCTTTTCTTCAAGGTTGAAGGTGGAAGACCAGTGATGCTCCTGTTATATGTTGATGACTTGTTTTTGACAGAAAAGAGGAACTCATTAAAGTTGCAAGAAGGAGACTTGCTACCAAGTTCAAGATGAAGGACTTGGATATGATGCACTACTTTTTAAGCATGGAGGTGTGGTAGAATATCCCTAGGACAAGGGATGTATGTAGTAGAGATACTGAAGAGGTTCAGGATGATGGACTCCAAGGCCATGAACACACCTATGGCATCGTACCTAAATCTATTGAGTGTTTCTTCATCAGAGACGGTTGACGCTATGATGTATTGTCAGATGATTGGTTCCTTGATGTACCTAATGAATACAAGACTAAATATTTGCTTTGCTATGAACACATTGAGAGATGTTCACCTGATGGTTGCGAAGCATGCAGTGAGGTACTAGAAGGGTATAGTTGAGTATGGGCTTAAGTATGAGGTGAATCAAAAGATTAACCTAGAAGGTTATGTTGATTCAGATAGGGTAGGTAGTGCCATTGATAGGAAGAGAACTTCAGGGTGTTTCTTCAGTATGGGTCCATGGGATCAGGTATGATCTCTTGGTTTAGCAGGAAACAGTTTTGTGTGATGCTAAGTACAGCTAAAGCAGAGTATGTGGAAGCTTGTTCAACTAGTTATGAGGCAGTATGGTTGAGGAGGCTATTGTCTAATTTATTTGATCTCCAGTTGGATCCTACTTGTATATATTGCGACAGCCAGAGTTGTGTGAAGTTGTCTGAGAACTCGGTGTTCCATGACAAGTTGAAGCACATCGAGATCAAATATCACTATATCAGGGATATGGTGCAGAGAGGAGAAGTAAAGCTCTAGTATGTTGTGATGGATGAACATATAGCTGATGTGTTGATGAAGCCATTAGCCAGAGTGAAGTTTGAGTACTTCAGGGAGAAGCTTGGTTTTCTCCAAGTTGAGGTTCCCTCCAAGGGGAAGTGATGAGTCCATGAGCCATTCTGACATGGTGAGAGGATTGGTTCCTTCCATGGTTAGATGTAAGGGCTGAGCCATTCTGTCCTGGTGAGAGGATTGGTTCCTTCCATGTCATATATGAGTGTTGAGACATTCTAATGTGACTGTAGGATTAGTTCCTACATGATCAAATATAAGCACTGAATTCCATTCTCTGAATGGAGGCACTTGGTCAGTTACTAGGAATACTTAGCCTAGAGCTGGGGGCCATTATAATATAACTATGGGATGTGTTCTCACATGATCATATATAAGTGCAGGTCCATTCTGATGTGATTGCAGGATGTGTTCCCACATGATTAGATATAAGTGTTGAAGGCCATTCTTTGGGAGAATGGAGGAACCTGGTCAGTTACCAGGAATCCCCAGCCTGGGGCTGAGAGCTATTCTGATGTGACTATGGGATCAGTTCCCACATGATTAGATGTGAGTGTTGTGCCTTTCCACAGATGGTAGTAGGTGTGTCCTACCATGCTGGTGGATGTGAGTGATGTTCCTTTCCATAGATGGTAGTAGGTGTGTCCTACCATGCTAGTGGATGTGAGTGTTGTTGCTTTCTATAGATGATAGTAGGTGTGTCCTATCATGTTTCTAGATGTAAGTGCTATACCTTTTCATAGATGGTAGTAGGTGTGTCCTACCGTTCTAGTGGATGTGAGTGTTGAGCCTTTCCACAGATGACAGTAGGTGTGTCCTATCATGCTAGTGAATGTAAGTGATGGGAATTTTTGACATGGTTGTTGGAGTGTTCCTCCCATGGTCAGATGTGAGTGCTGGGTGTGCCTTTCTAACATGGTGTTGGATGTGTTCCTCTCATGGTCAGATGTAAGTGTTGGGTGGGCTATTTTGACTTAAGGTCAAATATAAGCACTGAAGAAGACCTACATGGAGGCTAGGCCTACAACCAGCATGAAAAATGGTTGGCTTTATATAAATTTCTATGACGAGAAGAATCAAGAGATAGCACTAGTGATGATGACCTAGTGATGATCCAGATCGAGTGGTGATCTAGATTCAGTGATGATGATTCAGTAGTTATGATCCAGATCTAATGATGATGATCCAACAGTGATGATCCAGATCCAGTGATTATCCAGATCCAGTGATGATGATCCAGATCCAGTGATGATGATCCAGATTGAGTGGTGATCCAGATCTAGTGAGGATGATTTAGATCGAGTGATGATCCAGATCCAGATGAATATGACTTGAAGATGAAGATGACTTGAAGATGAATATGACAAGAACTCAATGATGATCTAGATGATATAGAGAAGAAGACTTGTGTTGATAAATTGTGTTGAGAGAATACCTTCCTAGTTAAGATGGAGTGTTGATGTATTTGTAACTTCAGAATGAATTCACTTGTATATCTTATGTATTGTACCTCGATGTTTATTCTAGGAAGTGTCTATAATGTATTTGAGTCATGTGATTCCCTAATGTTCCTATCAGGAGATTCAATAATGTAAACAAGTCATGTAAAGTCATTGTGGGTAACCCTCCTATTGATCAAGGGCTAAAGTCGCCACAGTTATGGGGAAATAGGGTTATTAGAATCTCCTAGAGACGTCATCCCTAGGTGAGTTAATGTAAGTTGGGTCATTAGTACCCCAGTTGTGGTTACTCAAGCCTACATAATAGAGTTAAAGGTTAAATGAATGAAAGAATATAAATAGAGAGTGAGACTCTCTATTTATCACAAACATACTCACTCAACTGGGGTGCATGAGTGAGAGAATAAGATGAGATAAGAGAGAGAGAGAGACTACTACTTTCTGGAGATCATCTTTATGTTTTCGGGTTTTACTTTTGGTGTTGATTCTATCTCTGAGGAAGTTGGGGAGTTTTATCCTTTATGGTTTCTCCCAGGAAAATATTTGTGTCTATTGTCTCTTGTGGTTGATTGCTATTCTTGTTATTCTCTCAGTTAAAGATCCTAATATAATTCTAGCTTGAATGACAAAAATCTAACAATAACGAGATTCAGAGTCAATATTATCACTTAGACCAGGTCAGCATAATGGTCCATATCACTTATAGACATGGGGCAGATAGTACTGAATAGAAAAGGGTTATATTGAAGGAGTATCACTTTTACATAAGTGATGATAGGTGTCATGAATTGGCTTTTATACAACATAGATTTCAATTGTTCTACAAACACTTAGAGGATAACATATACAGATGGAACAACATTGGATTTGGTCTGATGGTTGTGCTAGGTAATTCAAACATTCTCGTGTCTTCCAATGGTTTTGTATTCTCCACAAGAGGAACAAGATGCCACATATTTGGAAATATTTTGAGACCAAACACAGAAAAGGGGAACATGATGGAGGAGGTGCATGCATCAAGACTTCATTACATAGGCAAGAGACAAAATTCACAACTATTTCGCTCATCAGAGATGCAAATACCATTGTTGAATGGTGTTCTTCAGTGATGGGACAAGGATCTAGAAGGAAACAAGAGAAATCATATCAAAAAGAACATGTATAAGAGTGCAAGACCATCCAAGGAACTCATGCATTCCATTTAGTTAGGACGTCAGACAATGCTATAGTTGAAATGTGGACAAGAAAACTCTCTTAATTTTGTTATCCATGTAGCAGTGGTGAATGGGAAAACTGTCAATCCATGTATTAGGTTGACAGCTGGGATCATGTATCACTCCCCATTGGTTGACAAATAACTACAAAATTATCCTAGTTAGAAAAGGGCCAGTTGAGTATTTCACATGACTATGACCACATTTAAGATATCATACAACCAAGTTCGACTATTATGTTCATATCTTTGAAATGTTTGATGACTAGTTGTGTTTAGTTAGCTGACTCCTAGGTATGCACTTTATTTTATGTAGGGAACATATACACAGTGGTTGCGCCGAGAGAAAATGAATGGCACACTGACTACTGGCTAGCACATTGCTTGGATGGGAAGCAGACCCTCATTGTCTCATTAAGCAACTCCGAGGGAAATTATTTTCCAATTGGGTCGATGGTTATCAAAGGAGAATATTTGACACATGTTTCCCACGCACAAAAGAAAAAAGGTTATGTATTTGAAGATTATAGAACAGGTCAAATTATATAGAATTATACAAACTTAGCTATTGGCACAAACCTCCAGTTGCAAGCAATGCCAAACAAGAACTCATCAAAGTCATGATACTTGTTGCCTTACTCTGAGCACGAGAGGCTAAAGGATGACCATGACTATGACCACATTTCAGATCTCATACAACCAGATTTGACTATTATGTTGATATCTTTGAAATGTTTGATGACTAGTTGTGTTTAGCTAGCTGACTCCTATGTATGCACTTTATTTTATGCAGGGAACATATACACAGTGGTTGCACTGAGAGACAATGAATGGCACATTGAATACTGGCTGACACATTGCTTGGATGGGAAGCAGACCCTCATTGTCTCATTAAGCAACTTCGAGGTAAATTATTTTCCAATTGGGTCGATGGTTATCAAAGGAGAATATTTGACATAGGTTGCCCACGCACGAAAGAAAAAAGGTTATGTATTTTAATATTATAGAATAGGTCAAATTATATAGCATTATACAAACTTAGTTATTGGCACAAACCTCCAGTTGCAAACAATGCCAAACAAGAACTCATCAAAGTCATGATACTTGTTGCCTTACTCCGAGCACGAGAGGCTAAAGGATACTGTTACTATTAGAGGTGATCCTGATGGTCTATTCGAATGACCACATGTGTTAGAATAATAAACCCATATTTTAACCACTTAGACATTAATTTCATTATTTTTGTCTTATTTGCCTAGTTCATGTGTCCCACCTTGTGCAAGTTGTCATTTTCCTATCTATAATGGTAAAACTTGCCTTATTTGAATCATGTAGTGCATGGGAGAACTAAAGGAATCAATTATGCTTTATTCCTGGCCTCCTAGGTGCCCTTCTACTTTTTTTGCTTTATTGCCTACTTTTTCAGTGTTTTAAGGAAAAAGGAAAAGCTAGACTAGGTGAGGTTGACTAGTTTTTTGTCCTACACATCCTCCTCTCTTTTATCCATGCAAAAGCATGTATGAGCTTCCATTCCACCACGCTTTAGCTTGCCTAAGACATTTTTCCAATTCGTGAGCTCCATGATAGATTTGGGATCAGCTTTTTACACCTATGGGGGATTTGCTTATTTTTGGTAAGCCTGCTTTATGCTAAATTCAAAATTGCTCCTCATGCATTAGAATCCCTGATGTATGTTATTTATTCAGAAACCTATTATTTTACAGGGTTGGATATTGTACACTGATTTAATACAGTTTAGTGTTCAGCTCCAATTTTCAGTCTCTTTGTGAGTGATTTTGCATGATCAATTGTTAATTGTTGTGAGTAAAATTAATCTATCACCTGGTTCAATTTCCACATGGTATCAGAGCCATTGTAGGTTGTTTGTCTCTTTCAAAAATTGTTTTGCAGGTTCAACATCAGTGACTGGGAGCCTTCTACTGACAGTCGGGACAGATTTTCTAAGCTATGGATCAATCACAGAAAACTATCTTGACTCTCTTCAATTTATTTGAATGGAAAGTAGAGATGGAGATACTATTGAGAGTGAAATTCCTCTACAGGGTGACTATGGCAACAGAAGCAGAGCCCAATGCAGTTGCAGAGAAGATAAAATGGCACAACAGGAGGGATGAGGCTTATGGCCTCCTGTGTCTGAGTATTTCCAGAGACCTCCTTTTCCATCTTGATGGATTGACATCACTGAATGAAGTATGGGAGAATCTTGCTGATATTTTTGGAAAGACAGATGAGATGAGGGGACATCAAATAAAAAATGAGCTGATTTCTTTGAGTCCAAATAGCTTTGAATCCCTGCAGCTATATTTCTCCAAGTTCAAAGCACTAGTTTTGCAGTTGAAATAGTGTGGGATCGAAAAGAAAGATGATCAGCTCATACTGGCCATCCTCTCGAAGCTAAGCCCTGACTATTCAGTTGTTTTTTTTACCTTCTATGCCACAAAAGTGACAGCTCGAACCTGGAAGATGCCTAGCCTTGCAGATTTCATGGAATCTCTCACACAAGAACAGGATAAGATAGTGATGATGGGCACCATCAAACCATCCAAAGATCAAGCTTTGATTGCTGGATATTCAAAGGTGGATTCAAAAGGAAAAAAGAAAGATAAAAATCTACCTGAGCAAAAGAGAGACAAGAAACAGTCTCTGGAGGATCCACAAGGTCCCAAGAAGAATTACCAAAAGAAAAAGAACAAAGGTGAAATGAACAAGTGCGCATACTACAATAAGGGAAATCACTCTGAAAGCTCTTGTATGAAAAAGAAGATAGACATGCTGACCCAATTCCTGGAGAAGAATGGCATCTCCCTTCCAGAAATCTCAAAGAAGAGAGAAGGAGGATCAAGTTCAGATGACAGAGAGAGAGTTCATGCTCTAGTTGTTGGCACATCAAGCTCACCCAGTTTTATCATTGATTCTGGAGCTTCAAGACACATGGTTTCGACTAAGGAGGCATTCTCCTCACTGGATATGTCAAAAGGACCATCTATTGTACTAGGAGATGACTCTCTCACTGAAAGTAAAGGCAAAGGAAGGATAGATCTTGATCATGGTCAGTTCAGCAATGTGCTGTATGTGCCTGGTCTCGCCCCCAACCTCCTGTCAGTTTATCAGATGACCCACACTGGGTCTCCTAAGAAGGTCATATTCTCCCCCAATGAAGTTGAGATCACAGAAATCTCAACTGGTAGAGTCATTGCAAAAGGAGTTGCGAATCATGCTCAAATGGTATACATGTTCTCACACTTCCTACCTTACTCAAACCCCTCTGCTATTCTCATTCATGCTAATGAAGCCAGCAAGCTGTGGCATGAAATATTTGGCCACCTAAATTACAAGTATCTTTCTGATCTTAGTGAAAAAGATATGGTCATAGGGTTTCCCAAGTAAAAATTTTCCAAAGGAGTCTACCAAGGTTGTATCCTAGGAAAACACCCAGAGCACAAATTTGAGAAGCTAGTCATGAGAGAACCTCTGCACCCCTCGAGCTGATCCACAGTGATGTTGCTGGCCCATTCCCTCATATGTCCATGAGTCAGGAAAAATATGCATTGACTTTCATTGATGAATTTTCCAGGTATTGCTGGGTTCACTTCCTGAAACACAAGTCTGAAGTTTTTGGCCTATTCAAAGTCTTTAAGGCTTTGGTTGAAAACTAGTCTGGAAGGAAACTCAAGGCCCTCAGATCTGACAATGGTGGTGAGTATGTCAAGTCTGATTTTATTAATTATTGTGCAGATGAAGGTATTCAGATGCAGCATTCTATCCCTTACACACCATAGCAAAATGGTGTTGCTGAGAGGAAGAACAGATCACTGAAGGAGATGGCAACATGCATGATGGAGGCCAAAACTTTGCCACCAAAGTACTGGACCGAAGCTATCAACTATGCAGCCTATATCCAGAATAGGGTGCCTCATAAATATCTTGATGGCATAACTCCCTTCGAAGCATGGAGTGGGCACAAGCCAGATGTGACCCATTTCAGGATTTTTGGCTCAAAGGCTTGGGCTAGAATTCCAACAGAGAAGAGGAAGGCTTTGCGGACCCAAAGCCAAGAGTGTCTTTTTGTTGGATACTTTGAAGATTCAAAAGGGTACAAGTTGATAAATTTTAGCACAAACAAAGCCTTCATTGAAAGGTGTGTTTAGTTTGAAGAAGAACCCCTTGCAGCAGTGGAAGTTGGTGAAGCCTCTTCACCACCTGAACCTCAAGAAGTAAGTAAAGAGTTTGTTGAGCATGCTGATTCTGATTTGTCTTATGGAGATGAGTTTATTGTAGACCTGAACAGAACTACAAGGCCAAAATGGGCAGCCAAGACACTACATGCAGCAGGAGAGCTAGCTGGGGATCCCAATGACCCAAGGAGGACTAGATCTCAGTTTGAGATTGGTCTGTGCATGAAGGATCCTATGTTTGCTGAAAAATGCTATTTGATGGTGGATTCTGATCCTAAAACATGTGAAGAAGCAGCAGGAGATCCAAGATGGAAAACATCCATGAAGGAGGAGTTCAGCTCACTCCAGAAGAGAAACACATGGGAGCTAGTGGATTTTCCCCCAGGGAGAAAGCTAGTACAGTGTAAGTGGGTCTATAAGACCAAATTTGCTGCTGATGGTTCACCACTGAAGTATAAGGCCATATTGGTAGCCAAGGGCTACTCACAGGTTCATGTCATAGATTACAATGAGACCTTTTCCCCAGTGGCAAAGATGGATTCCATCAGGCTAGCTCTAGCCATTGCAGCCTCAAGGCAATGGGAGGTACATCACATGGATGTAAAATGTGCCTTCCTGAATGGAGATATCACTAAAGAGATATATATGCAATAGAATCAAGGTTTTTCCTACTAACCCTTCTCTTGTGTGCAGGTTGAGAAAGTCATTGTATGGGCTAAAGCAAGCCCCCAGGGCTTGGTATGCCACACTACTACATTTCGACCAAAAATGCGACGGCCATCATGTCAGATTTTTGACACTTCCCTATTGCATGTAGGACACTTTGGTTTTTTTATAAGCGTCGGAAACTTGTCGTCGGTTATCCGACACCTAAGTAACTGTCGGTTAAGCTACACTTAACTAACCGTCGGTTGAATGTACATCATCAGTTATCCCACACTTATTAAGCGACGGTGACGAAATTTTTTAACAACATTTACACCTACCGGCGTCGCTTAAGCGACGGAGAGAAAGGGTAAGCGTCGGATAAGCGACGTGAATAAGCGTCACTTAAGCGATGGATAGAAAGGGTAACTGTCGGATAAGCGACGTCAAGAAGCGTCGCTTAAGAGACGGATAGAAAGGGTAACTGTTGGATAAGCAATGTCAAGAAGTGTCGCTAAAGCGACGAAAGGGAATTTTTTTTTTTTTAAAGCGTCGCTTAAGCGACGGCAGTGAACATTTTTTTTTTTTTAATATTTGCAAATTGGGTAATACCCTTGACTATGACTCCCAAGAACTCCTGAGCATGGCTAAGATCTTTTCGCCTGCCAATTTCACCTAGACATAGCAGATCAAGGTGCTGTCGTGCCTGTAATGTATGGAAAATGTAATCAGAATTAAGTTATAAAGCATATAAAACAATGAATCAACATAAGGCTTTACAGTTGGGAGAAACTATCAGTTAACATATATTACACTTATATTCAGGCACTATATAAACTTTGATTGTTTATGTATACATATAGCAATATTAATGTTCTCAAAAACATATTCTAGGAAACCAAAACAAGGTACCCTCAGAAAACTTATAACAAAGGAAGATGCAGTAGTATCTGCATGAGAACAATCCTGCCATTTTCATAAGTCATATAAATGTGTCAATACAACATTGTTTCAGTGGCAGAACTAACCGAATTGGCACCACTACTGTCTCTCAGAATGTTCATCAACATTTCTACAGTAGATGCACATTTCTTATCTCCTGCAGCAAGGCAAAGAACTACCACACACTGAGCAATTGAATAGAGAGCTTGCTTTGCAAGACCACCCAATTGTGGAGAAGGTTTGGCACTTGAAAGAAGAGCATCCAATAAAGCATCAAAGCTTGTGTTTGCTTACTGCACCAAAGATGCAAATTTTTTTTGCAAAGCCTGCAAGTTCAAACACACAACCATACTTACCAACCTCAAGAAACATGTAATCTGCTATAATTCCCACATAAAAATGATGATAAAATTATTAGGTACAAAGCTTGCCTGCAGAGCTTGACCCTGCAACAATGAACTCCTGACTAGAACAAGAGCTTGTGGAAGAACCCTATCACATAATACAACACCAAAATTTAAGTGACAATTTTGATCATCCATCATTGTATAGCAAAGTTCCAATGCTAAAGCATTCATATGTAGGTCTGCATCACTGGAAACCATTAACGTACCATCAGAACCCAACCAAGTAAATAAAATAGCCCTACGACTACATTATGTTATGTATAGAAGCAAGCACTAAATTGTCCATGGGCCCAAACCTGATAAGTGAGGGAAGCTCTGTGATAATAGCCTCAAATGTAGATGAAGTGATTTTATCACCATAAGAAACAACTAAACAATTAAGAGTCCCCAATGAAGCTTGCCTTAATGCACGATTGGCCTATGTGAAAGTTCAAATGCAATAAGAAATGTTTTAGGAAGTAAAATAAAAAATTAAAGCAAAGTCAAGCCCAATGGCTTGTATTAAAACAATGTTCAAGGGTGAGGCACGGCTGCAATGCAAAGGTAAAGCTTACCTTTCGCAAAAATGTTGTTAGTTCTGCAAAAACATGCTCCAGTACACATGACAAATCAATCCGAAGAGAAGAGCTAGCAATAACAACAAATGTCTGATGCATGCATCAACAACAAATGATCATTAGGAATGTTAATGAACTTTCATTCAAAATGACAACAGGAAAGAAGAATACAATCAAACATGACAGAAACAATGGTAAAACCAAAAAAATGCTCAGAAAAGACCAATAATGAACCACAATTGGTATAAACACTATCTAATATTGTGTCCTTGTATCCAATGTCTACAATTAAAACATACTGCATGCTAAATGATACAACCTGCTAAGAAATTATAAGAAGCCAAGTAAATAATCATCTTCTTTGCAATGATTGCTTTCCTATCAGCTAAGATTTCTGTACATTCAGAAATGTGTGATAATGCTTCAAACCAGTGGACTTGATTTCAGGTCTGCACATGACTGTGGTGATTATACTGATTATGATGTGGCAATTATCTTTCCTCGTACTAATCATGTAGAGGTACGTCAGAAGGGATAAACCATGCCCTTAATGACAACTAAGAAATACTATATTGTAAATGATATAACCTGCTAAGAAATCATAAGAATCCTAAACACTAAAAGCTGGTTATAAAAGGCAGTGACATGATTCTTGGGATGAAATTGGACCAGAAGTGTCTTTTATAGCTGAAATCCAACTCTTCTGGTTAACTCATGTGGACTGCTATTCAGTTTCTAGTGCCCAATTACAATGTAATCTGGGATATTTTGTATATTTTGCATCCAGAGAAAATTTTGGATTCCAGCATTTCTCTTGTTTTGATTTCATGTCTGCACATGATTGGTCATTATACTGATTATGATGTGTCAATTATCTTTATTCACACTATGATGGGCATTTATCCATCATGATGGGAATTTATCCATCAAATCCCATCCAATTAATTTCTTGTTGTAGCAGTCACTCCAACATGTTATTTATGTTCCATCATGTGGGTGACTGTCACAGTTTACAAATTACAGGGCATGCCAGAATCAAATAATCTGATGGATAGTAAAAAATTTGGAGTATGCACCATCAGTTGTACTTGGATACTTTTGCTCACTTTATGCACAACTGCCAAATCAAGAACAAGATAGCTAAGATGATCATTAATAATGTAGGTCAGAAATTCTGATTCTCAGTGGCCAGTTGATTGCTGTATGTGCACATTCCACTGGTTGAAAGAAGTTGTTATAGGCAAAGGTGTAAGGATTCCATAGGTTCCATGTATAAACTACAGAGAGAAGGCAGAAATCCCAAAAATAAAATCTTGTGAAACAGCTGGCAAGCAATAACTAGGTTTCTATTTCATCTAAATCCATACTCCCAAAGCTTCTATAAACTCCTTCAAAGAAAATGTTTAAGAAACATGGTTGGTAAGCCATATACATTTGTTTAGAGACTGTTCAAATATCTCTTGGCGGAGGTGTTTAAAATGGTGTTGTATTATCCACTTTCTAAGACGACAAATTAGTGTCCAATTGATGCTCCAGTGGAGCATATTTATTCCTAAACAGTATTACAAAACTTGCTAGGTTTGAGTTAGGTTCATAATTCAAACTGGCCTCAGCACATACAACATGTCAAGTTGACCCACTGACAACACAAGCTCACTGTCTGCAAGCATAAGAGGGAGACTTTGATCCACAAACTCAATGGGAGGTGTAACATACTGAAGAGA
>LPNX010336158.1:17216-31820 GCA_001517045.1 Pseudotsuga menziesii | reverse complement strand
AAAATAAAAATAAAAGAAAAAAAATAAAATAATATAATGTATATATATTATTATATCTCAAATAAACATAAACATATATATAGATAACTTATATAGGTATTTTTAAACAAAGATCTACATATCTAAATACATAAAGTCTTATTATAAAAAGCATGTACAAAGATCTACAAATACAAAAATCTACAAACAAATACACATAGATTTGCATACAAAAATCATGTACAAAGATTTCAAACACAAACATAAAATTGCATACAAAAACACATCATTTCATACAACAAACATAAAAAATAATTTCATTTAACAGAGAGTTGCATACAAAGATCTACAAACACAAACACATAGAGTTACATACAAAAACACATAGATTTGCATACAAAAATTATGTACAAAGATTTCAAAAACAAACATAGAGTGGCATACAAACATAAAAATCAATTTCATTTAACAAACAAAGAGTTGCATACAAAGATCTACAAACACAAACACATAGAGTTACATAGAAAAGTCTACATACAAAAACACATAGATTTGCATACAAAAATTATGGACAAAGATTTCAAAAACAAACATACAGTTGCATAAAAAAGCACATCATTTTATACAATAATTTTATTTAACAAAGAGAGTTACATACAAAAAACATTATTTTATTTAACAAACAAAATACATGGAGTTGCATACAAAAAAAACATTATTCCACTTAAAATCATCTCATCTACCAAACACATAGAATTACAGAATCCATTATTTCATCTAACAAACATACAAAAAAACATTAATTCAGCTAAGAAAAATTAAAATTATCTCAACTACCAAACATATAGATTTACATGCAAAAAGATCTCTAACTCAACCAAAGAATGCACTAAAATTAGAGAATAAAATTATATATATATATATATATATATATAAACAGTAATATTAATACTATATAAATAAAGTTGAAAATAAAATATAAATAAATCACAAAATAAATGAGAATAAAAATAAAACAAATATAGAAATTGTTATTTAATAATTTCATTTATTTATGTGTTAAAACAATTATGAAATTAATTTATGTAAAAACATGAAGTGTAAAATAAAGTTTATTTGTGTGAAAAGAATTATGAAATTAGTATGTGTGAAACATTAAATGGAAAATGAAATTTGTGTATTAGAGAAATTATAAAATTAGTTCATTCAGAGACAACTAAAAAAAACATATCACATAATACTACAAGAGCCTACTCTAAAGATGATGGGGTGTAATGTACCCCTCATACCCATTCGCGGTTATGTGTGAAAAGCGTAAAATTTATACTTCGTTGTTGCTGCAAAATGAGTCTGTCCCATTACTGGCAGATTTTAAAAGTCGTCTCAATGAAGCATGTTGAAACAAAAGTCAAACTACACGTATTGTAAAATAATCCTTGACAAATTCGAAATCCATTCTCCTCTATAAAAGCCAAACATGCAATTTGCATCCACTTGTCGAGATCGATGTTTATAACATAAACCTTCGACTATACATGATTAAGTAATCCTCTCATGACTTAATACACACATATACATATGTCCTAATGCTATGGAAGAATTTTCATGCACTATCATCTTTCTTTAGATTAGTGGTTTTCCAAGGAAGGCCTTACCTTGAAGTTATGATATAATACATCTTCATTTCTTGTGCAAATACTAGTCTTAATGACGACATAAGATTTGTGGTTTAAAGGTTTAATTTCAGTAGAGAATTACTCATATGCATCCAAACTTTAAAGAGCCAACCATTTTAATAGTCACTGCTGAAACATAATAGGCATCATTCCCATAATTCTTCAAACACATGTAAAACGAACATTGTGCATGGGGTAATAACTTTCCTTTGATTTATCTGTTTGTATGATTGTAACATACTTTAATTCTTACATGGCATTACATATCCAATTCAGTTCCTGTATAAGATATATACTTATTGTGGAAGACAAAAAGGACGTATACTTATTGGAGAAAACACTACCATTTTGACTAACAAAATCGAACAGATTACTCACTGCTTATTTTTCTAAGTAATGAATCATATTGAGAAAACACTTCCAATCACACCAAGAGCATGTAAAACATTCCTTCCTTCATCTGTCATAGATACACAAAACAAACATGGGAACAGTAAAGACATTTAGACACATAAAGAGAACACAGACAAAGATGTACGTGGTTCACCCCAACCTTGGGGTTACGTCCACCAAAACTGTCACATTCGGTGACATCTATTTTCAGTAAAAGGTTACAATTCGTAGCAACAATGCTGCCATATTTTTACATCATTCTCGTAGATTCTCTCCAAGAGTTTCTAACTATTTCCCAAATGTGTCCTTGGCATGGGATCTAAAAAATCAGATTTGACTGTTACAAATACATAACCTTAAAACATATTTTAGAAATATATTTGAAAAAAATCATGTGTATGGACCAGGTAAGCGTGAGACAGTGGGTCCATGGACTCAGACCCTTCCATCCCTAGCTATTCACAAAATACAACTTGGATCTATAATGCAATACGTATAGGTGTGAAAGTAATTCAAGGATCTATGGATTTAGACCCTACGAATTCCATACCATATATATGATTTCCATAGCTACATTATATATTTACATCTTTTGAACAATCAGGCTCTTTTACATAGTTCCAGTTATTATAGATTCCTTTTCATTCTTCTCATACTATCCCGCTCCCAATATAACCCAAGTAAAAAGAGCCAAATTAAAACTCATACAAATGTACACAAGCAAATTCGGGGGTTGGACATGATGGACTGTGGAGTCGTCAATGTATGCACAAGGACATGCCCCTACAAAGAACATGAACAAAACGAAACTCAACTATTAAGCATACATCCCAAGGAAAGTATCATTGTTTAAAGGTAGCACCAGACCAAGTCAGATATTCCCTCTCGAGTTTGCGCGTCTTTGCAATGTCAAGGTTCGTTTCATAATAGAGTCGGGTTGAGAGGAATTTATGCTCATACACATTTCTTAATACATCTATATGCCCATCACGACAGGATAGACACAAAAGTAGTTAAAGGATCTCCTTACCTTAACAACACCCTAGCGGCAGAATGAACTTATCTTCTGTATGTTCATTAATGGAACAAGATTCAAAGAGGGGATGCATAACAAACTTGAAATGGGTCTTTTAATAATGCAAAGAAAAGTCCAAGGGCCTGAAACGTTAGCCCCATGATACTAGGAGAACCCAAAAGCCAACACTATAGCTTGGTTTTCTTTTCAGTTTAGAAAACTGTTTAATTGGGTGCACGATTATGAACTGAAACCCATTGGAAAAAGTGCAGTGATTAGACGGCGGACAATGAAGAGCTGAATAAGCTAGAAAACCCAACGTTTTCTTACGATAGTGGATAACAGACCCTCCAACAATTCTGCTGATACAAAATTATTTGGCTTTCTAGCTGGAAAGTAAATTCATCAGCAAACGTATACATAATACCAATAAAAAATTATACAGCATGGAGTCAAACACAGGCTGGGAATCATTCAGAAGCTAGTCGACCCACATCACACGCAGGCTTGGGATTAAGGCAGCAATGGGATAAATTTTAGATCTATATCCCGATACGAACAAGCTCGCTAGAAATAAATGAGAAACTGTTTACATCACATGATCTTGTCTACTGTAACGTCATCGCATACTCTACAGCAGAGACATTATAGAAAAAAAAACGCATACCTTAGAACAACTGCCATGTTTCAAAACCGCCCGAAGAGATTCATCCTGGAAACGGATTCCCCAACTTACAGCTTACATAATCGAGGGATAATGCGGCCTGAGTTTTTCATTCACTATATGAATATCGAGATCCATAGGTGAGTTCCGTAACGCCGTAGTGGATGCAGGTAAATAAGATGTCCATTCCAACCATGGATATGCAGATGAACGCCTTAACGGGAACAATACATTTCCCGCCCACTCGCACGTGAGGTGCCAGAACTATTTCCAGGAGAAACCCTGGAGTACTTTGCACAAACGTTTCCCAATCGACCCTTTCCCAAGAAAAACAAGAGCGTGCTTCCTATCGCAATCCTTCGTTTTTTTAACACTGCAGGCCAAGATTTCACCCCCGATTTGCCTCCTTAATCCGTGCTACAAGGCAGAGCACCTGCCATTATTGATTCCACGTGGAAACCATGCTCGAGACCACTCCTCGTTGAGGATCTTTCTATTGTGGAAAGGGGTCATGTTTTTTAATTCCTTTCTTCTAGGGATACTAAAACTACATTTCGTTTCCATAAATTGATTGATTTTTCCCAAACCCCATTTTCTTTGTTGGTTTAGGTATAACCCTCCTTGGCTTCTTATGATATTTCTAATACCCTATTAAGGGTGTGCGTTTTTATAAATAAAGTATATACTATCACCCCTTTTTAATATATTGGTAAATATATATTTATATGATTAGTCCCACATAATAGGCACGGCATAATAATAAATCGAGATGTGTGGATATGTACATGGTGACATCTCCATCTTTTATTTTCAATCTATAAGGAGACTATTACATATAGTCGCTTAATTATTTTTAGGCTGTTTTCCCTTTGGTTTTCTTTTAGTTTCTAGATAACGCCTTGACCCTTTGTGAAAGCTATTATCCTTGAAATTGCCTTAATTACATTTGATTTTTAAATAGATGGCTATCATATTTTAATTGGGATAATTATGGTGACACAGGAATCCTTGTAGGATTCCATAGCCACGATGATACTAAAGCCACTTATCGTAATTAAGGCCCCTTGACCATTCTTTTTTTCTTTTTCCTCGTGGATTTCGTCGCCCGCCGTTGAGCTGCGTTCCACACTCAAGTCCCCTAAGGAACTTGGATAGTATCTATTATAAGGTCTTACTGGTGGGGCCTTGGCCTTGGGCTCCTCACCAGAAGACGAATACAATAATATTGAAAGTTTTACAAATCATTTAGGGGCTGACAAGAGGGACATTACATCCTCCTCCCCTTAAAAACAACACCGTCGTCGGTGTTCATGATTTCGGCCAGTCTCCTTCTCCTCACGAGTCATCTTTTCTTGCTTTGCCTTTCCTGTTCTGACCTTTCTTGACTTCTTCTCAAGTTTTCCATCGTTCAAGACCTGCAGTTTTCCTGCAACAAGTTTTGGGTCTAGCCCACTATTTCTTCAGTACAACATGTACAAAATTGTAATTCAACTAACCATATGCCATAGATTCCTTTGCATTGCTATTTTCTAGTGTACATAATATCCAATCATTTTCGTAATGCAATTTATTCCTCATTCAAAACATGATGACTACCCTTTTTCCATTGGTTTTATCTCCAACGTTTTGGTCAATTAGGTTGTCCTCTACCTGAGGAACCATTCCTTGACCTTACACATTAAGTAATGTAACAGTCTTTTGGAAAATCATTTAACATGTTTTTACATTCGTTATGTCTTCCAAACTCCCTTGAGTTTCTTTTTTCTGTTCTGGTGTGGACTTACAATAATTCTGAGGTTACTCTCCTTAGTGACATCAAACAACGTCCTGTATTTTCAGATGTCCAATTTTTTTTGCCTACATCTTTTGCCACACCATATGCCTAACACCAATGTGCTCACACGGCAATTGCTTGCCTAACACCATTTTGTTCCCGCGGCATGTATGCCTAACACCAATGTGCTCATGCAACAATCACTTTCCTAACACTATGGTGCTCCCACAACATTCAAATTTTTTCATGTTTCGTAATTTGTAACTTTGTAACACACACTCCTTGGTGTTTATAGCTTTACTGTCATTGTCGTGAATCGGCTACATGGTTAGTCAAAACATCTATCGATAAATCCTAGTTTTCAATTACTCATTATCACTTCATAAGTTGCAACGATTTTACCTTCATTTATGAGTCATAAAGTCTTGTAAATAATCTAAAAATAACTCCTTACCCATTTTTGAGAAATTGAGCGCAACTTGTACACCCAAGGGGATTATATATGTACCATAGTGCACATCGATCATGACAATTGTCCTAATCTTGGTTAAACTCAACAGTCAATTCCCACTGATATATCCCTACAAAGTTTATACAAAATTCATGCATATCCCTGCATATGTTAGCTCATAGCTTTATAAAACATTCATGCATATCCTTGCAAGAGTTAGCTCATAGCATTATACAACCTTCATAAGTTAGCTCATACATTCATGCATATCCCTGCAAAAGTTAGCTCATAACATTATACAACCTTCATGCATATCCCTCAATAAGTTATCTCATAGATTTCTAAAACATTCATGCATATCCCTGCAAAAGTTAGCTCATAACATTATACTTATTTTTAACATCAATATCTTTGGTCATTCCGACTCATCTATTATTTGGATAATTACTAGGGGTACTCCAACTTTATACTACATTCATGAGTGGCAATGCTGGGGACATGGAAATTCCATAAGTAATTCAAAGTAAACAAAGTAAAATGTTATCATAATTCATACCTCAACTACTTATGTCATGTCTTACCACTATTCTAGTTCATCAAAACGGGAGCCTTCATGTAGGTGTACTCCTTCTGCATGACCAAAAAAAATCTTTGGCACAACACATCATGCTATTTACCTTAGCTGTATCGTGGCCCTAGTTAGTAAGTAGTCTAGTTCTTGAAAAATACTGTAAGGGAAGTTGTCATTTTTTTATAAAACTGTATAAGGAGATTAATCATGCCAATGAAAAATATATAGACAGCTCAATAGTCTTTAAGTGCATAACCCAAGTTCTTGCACATAATTGATTATATGTAAAGAGGTACATAACAGTGCAATATTGTACTAACTTGAATTCTCTTCTTAACAATTATGAGATTCAAGTCCTATCTTTACCTTGCATATATTTTTGTATGCCAATGGCATTCAACATTCACACGTTAATTCAACAACTTCTGATAAAGAAGTTAACATTTACTTTCTAAGAATTTTTGTTACACACAGGTTCAGAAAAACAAATAACATTTACTTCTTTCACCATTCACTTATTAGGTGTAACGACTAACCAATTTTATTAGTTCACGAACACAATTCCTCTTTACATGCACTTAGGACCCAAAGTTGTATGATAGTTATGTGCATATAGGTAAAAGGTTTTTGTCCAAACTAATGGACCCAATCTTGAAAAACATTATTTCCTACCTTCGATCTAAATGTTCAGTCAAAAATTTACTTTGCCTATAATTTGTCATGCACCTTAACCAGTGATTTATTACCAACATTTACATTTCGTCGTCTGTGTTCGACAAACATGTATCCATACGATTTAATGCAATCATTTCATTCCTGGTCTTTACATGAAATTCCGAAGGTAAGGAGGTGCCTTGTTAGTATTGGTAACATTTATCTAATACAATTTGTGTTTCACATAATCTTGGCAGTGCAACATATGTTTTAGCATGGCTACTACTTTAGTGTTGCTTACCCTTGCTTAAACTATTTCGCTATACATGATAGTTTGTGGAAAAATCTTTTAGAGAGTTTTAAGGGGTAGAATCATCCACTAAAAAAAAAAAAATTTATTTTTTATTTTTATTTTAAACCGCCATCTTGCTAACTTCTTATGGAGTTAGGTAAGTCATACATGTACATTTACCTATATATAAACATACCTATAAGCATATTTACTGTACATGACAATACCTCTAATACTGGGAGTGAACTCTCGTGAGCCACTTACATTTATTTATTATAAAAAAGGAACCCTAAAAGAGGTCTAGAGAACTAATAATCTATATTCAATTCTTGTTAGATTTTTATCACTCCTACCTTCAATTGGTAGTTAGGTACCACTTGCAATGTTACTCTTTAACAACATTAATTCAACGAGTGCCTTACAATGCAACCTATCACCATTTTTCCACATGGGATTCTTTTAACATAAATCAAGTCATTAGTAGCAGGTTCAACTATGCATGTAAGTTTCAAGGGTCACTTTTCAACAATTCAAAATTACTATTTAAGATAGAGATTGATAAAGTACCTTCATCTACCATGGGTTTGTCTAAGGAGACTTTTATACTTCATGGAAATTTATTCACACGACACAAATAGAGAAGAAGCAATCGTCTTAGCCATTTGTAAATCTATCCGGAAGTAATCAAAGAATTTAACCAGATACCTATGCACTTACCTCATCGGGCCTCACCCCGAGCTGGCAAGAGTAATCGGCCATCCTTGTTGTGATTTTTGAAAAAAAAAAAACGTTCCACTTTCTCCTGCACAACTGCAGGGTCAAACATATCTGTGTTTGGTATATTTTATGGTGCCTGCATTGTAGAACAAAGTAGTCTCGTGGATTCCTGTTATCAAAAGGCAAAACTCAATCATTAGTTCTGAACAAAATAAGTAGGAGCGTTTTGAGCCCAAATAGGCCCAAGCGTTTCAACTCTCGCTCTGATACCATATGTAATGTACCCCTCATATCCATTCGCGGTTATGTGTGAAAAGCGTAAAATTTATACTTCGTTGTTGCTGCAAAATGAGTCTGTCCCATTAGTGGCAGATTTTAAAAGTCGTCTCAATGAAGCATGTTGAAACAAAAGTCAAACTACACGTATTGTAAAATAATCATTAGAGGAAATTTGGGGTCTAAAATGGGCCTTATAAGAAAACGTGCCAAAATAAGTTTTTGTGAGTTGGAATTCAAGAACCAATGGAATTTCAATAAAATAAGTCAACCATAATGGTTGAATTGACATATTTGTCATTAAAACAAACTACTTTTTTTGTTCGTATTTTCGACATATCTCATTGTGTTTTTACTCAAATTTTGATCGGGAGAGCTCGTTGGATGCACGATTTGATTCCACATCCAACGAGTACCCACAATGCATACTTTTGACAGACCCCACTACCCCAAAAACAAGAAATACCTTAAAAAACGTGATGATGATGTCATCATCACGTTTTTTAAGGTATTTCTTGTTTTTGGGGTAGCGGGGTCCATCAAAAGTATGCAGTGTGGGTACTCTTTGGATGTGGAATCGAATTCCGCATCCAATGAGCTCTCCCGATCGAAATTTGAGTAAAAACACAGGGAGATATGTTGAAAATACGAACACAAAAAGTAGTTTTTTTCTTTTTTCCTCCAAAATTAATCAATATTATTTTATTATTTTAACTATTATTTTATTATTTTAACTATTATTTTATTATTTTCCTTAGGAGGCCCATTTTAGACCCCAAAATTCCTCTAATGCCTTGACAAATTCGAAATCCATTCTCCTCTATAAAAGCCAAACATGCAATTTGCATCCACTTGTCGAGATCGATGTTTATAACATAAACCTTCGACTATACATGATTAAGTAATCCTCTCATGACTTAAGACACACATATACATAGGTCCTAATGCTATGGATGAATTTTCATGCACTATCATCTTTCTTTAGATTAGTGGTTTTCCAAGGAAGGCCTTACCTTGAAGTTATGATATAATACATCTTCATTTCTGGTGCAAATACTAGTCTTAATGACGCCATAAGATTTGTGGTTGAAAGATTTAATTTCAGTAGAGAATTACTCATATGCATCCAAACTTTAAAGAGCCAACCATTTTAATAGTCACTGCTGAAACATAATAGGCATCATTCCCATAATTCTTCAAACACATGTAAAACGAACATTGTGCATGGGGTAATAACTTTCCTTTGATTTATCTGTTTGTATGATTGTAACATACTTTAATTCTTACATGGAATTACATATCCAATTCAGTTCCTGTATAAGATATATACTTATTGTGGAAGACAAAAAGGACGTATACTTATTGGAGAAAACACTACCATTTTGACTAACAAAATCGAATAGATTACTCACTGCTTATTTTTCTAAGTAATGAATCATATTGAGAAAACACTTCCAATCACACCAAGAGCATGTAAAACATTCCTTCCTTCATCTGTCATAGATACACAAAACAAACATGGGAACAATAAAGACATTTAGACACATAAAGAGAACACAGACAAAGATGTACGTGGTTCACCCCAACCTTGGGGTTACGTCCACCAAAACTGTCACATTTGGTGACATCTATTTTCAGTAAAAGGTTACAATTCGTAGCAACAATGCTGCCATATTTTTACATCATTCTCGTAGATTATCTCCAAGAGTTTCTAACTATTTCCCAAATGTGTCCTTGGCATGGGATCTAAAAAATCAGATTTGACTGTTACAAATACATAACCTTAAAACATATTTTAGAAAGATATTTGAAAAAAATCATGTGTATGGACCAGGTAAGCGTGAGACAGTGGGTCCATGGACTCAGACCCTTCCATCCCTAGCTATTCACAAAATACAACTTGGATCTATAATGCAATACGTATAGGTGTGAAAGTAATTCAAGGATCTATGGATTTAGACCCTACGAATTCCATACCATATATATGATTTCCATAGCTACATTATATATTTACATCTTTTGAACAATCACGCTCTTTTACATAGTTCCAGTTATTATAGATTCCTTTTCATTCTTCTCATACTATCCCGCTCCCAATATAACCCAAGTAAAAAGAGCCAAATTAAAACTCATACAAATGTACACAAGCAAATTCGGGGGTTGGACATGATGGACTGTGGAGTCGTCAATGTATGCACAAGGACATGCCCCTACAAAGAACATGAACAAAACGAAACTCAACTATTAAGCATACATCCCAAGGAAAGTATCATTGTTTAAAGGTAGCACCAGACCAAGTCAGATATTCCCTCTCGAGTTTGCACGTCTTTGCAATGTCAAGGTTCGTTTCATAATAGAGTCGGGTTGAGAGGAATTTATGCTCATACACATTTCTTAATACATCTATATGCCCATCACGACAGGATAAACACAAAAGTAGTTAAAGGATCTCCTTACCTTAAGAACACCCTAGCGGCAGAATGAACTTATCTTCTGTATGTTCATTAACGGAACAAGATTCAAAGAGGGGATGCATAACAAACTTGAAATGGGTCTTTTGAAAATGCAAAGAAAAGTCCAAGGGCCTGAAACGTTAGCCCCATGATACTAGGAGAACCCAAAAGCCAACGCTATAGCTTGGTTTTCTTTTCAGCCTAGAAAACTGTTTAATTGGGTGCACGGTTATGAACTAAAGCCCACTGGAAAAAGTGCAGTGATTAGATGGTGGACAATGAAGAGCTGACTAAGCTAGAAAACCCAACATTTTCTTACGATAGTGGATAACAGACCCTCCAACAATTCTGCTGATACAAAATTATTTGGATTTCTGGCTGGAAAGTAAATTCATCAGCAAACGTATACATAATACCAATAAAAAATTATACAGCATGGAGTCAAACACAGGCTGGGAATCATTCAGAAGCTAGTCGACCCACATCACACGCAGGCTTGGGATTAAGGCAGCAATGGGATAAATTTTAGATCTATATCCCGATACGAACAAGCTTGCTGGAAATAAATGAGAAACTATTTACATCACATGATCTTGTCTACTGTAACGTCATCGCATACTCTACAGCAGAGACATTATAGAAAAAAAAACGCATACCTTAGAACAACTGCCATGTTTCAAAACCGCCCGAAGAGATTCATCCTGGAAACGGATTCCCCAACTTACAGCTTACATAATCGAGGGATAATGCGGCCTGAGTTTTTCATTCACTATATGAATATCGGGATCCATAGGTGAGTTCCGTAACGCCGTAGTGGATGCAGGTAAATAAGTTGTCCATTCCAACCATGGATATGCAGATGAACGCCTTAGCGGGAACAATACATTTCCTGCCCACTTGCACGTGAGGTGCTAGAACTATTTCCAGGAGAAACCCTGGAGTACTTTGCACAAACGTTTCCCAATCGACCCTTTCCCAAGAAAAACAAGAGCGTGCTTCCTATCGCAATCCTTCGTTTTTTTAACACTGCAGGCCAAGATTTCACCCCCGATTTGCCTCCTTAATCCGTGCTACAAGGCAGAGCACCTGCCATTATTGATTCCACGTGGAAACCATGCCCGAGACCACTCCTCGTTGAGGATCTTTCTATTGTGGAAAGGGGTCATGTTTTTTAATTCCTTTCTTCTAGGGATACTAAAACTACATTTTGTTTCCATAAATTGATTGATGTTTCCTAAACCCCATTTTCTTTGCTGGTTTAGGTATAACCCTCCTTGGCTTCTTATGATATTTCTAATACCCTATTAAGGGTGTGCGTTTTTATAAATAAAGTATATACTATCACCCCTTTTTAATATATTGGTAAATATATATTTATATGATTAGTCCCACATAATAGGCACGACATAATAATAAATCGAGATGTGTGGATATGTACATGGTGACATCTCCATCTTTTATTTTCAATCTATAAGGCGACTATTACATATAGTCGCTTAATTATTTTTAGGCTGTTTTCCCTTTGGTTTTCTTTTAGTTTCTAGATAACGCCTTGACCCTTTGTGAAAGCTATTATCCTTGAAATTGCCTTAATTACATTTGATTTTTAAATAGATGGCTATCATATTTTAATTGGGATAATTATGGTGACACATGAATCCTTGTAGGATTCCATAGCCACGATGATACTAAAGCCACTTATCGTAATTAAGGCCCCTTGACCTTTCTTTTTTTCTTTTTCCTCGTGGATTTCGTCGCCCGCCGTTGAGCTGCGTTCCACACTCAAGTCCCCTAAGGAACTTGGATAGTATCTATTATAAGGTCTTACTAGTGGGGCCTTGGCCTTGGGCTCCTCACCAGAAGACGAATACAATAATATTGAAAGGGAGTAGTCTAACGGGTCGACGATTTCGCCCGGCGTTAGACTACTCCGTCTACCCACCATCACCGTCAAGGAGTCCCGGCGTTTGGAGTCCGGCACATCAGCGAAATCACAGGTGGGTCCATCCATTGTCGCTTCTGAACGCGATTGTAATGAATATTACAGCTGTTACGGAAAGGGGTTCATCGCACGCGACATAACTTTCGAGAACACTGCGGAACCCGCAAAGCACCAAGCAGTGGCCCTGCGTGTGGGATCAAATCTATTGGCCTTCTATCGGTGCATCTTCAAGGGTTACCAAGACACCCTTTACGCCCATTCTTTCCGTCAGTTCTACAGAGAACGCAACATCTACGGCACCGTAGATTTCATCTTCAGCAACTCGGCCGTGGTTATGCAGAAATGCAATCTTCTGGCCGGGAGACCCCTGGAGAATCAGAAGATACTTTACATCGCTCAGGGCAGGCAAGACCCCGGTGAGAATACAGGTATTTCCATTCAGAATTGTAATGTGACCGAGGATTCGGACCTCCTTCCAGTGAAGAGCTCATTTGAGATATACCTTGGGAGGCCGTGGAAAGAGTACTTTCGCACAGTCTTCATGGAGTCTTTTCTAGATGATTTCATTCACCCTGCCGGTTGGCTCGAATGGAATGGAAGCTTCACACTGAGTACGCTCTACTATGGGGAATACAACAACAGGGGCCCTGGTGCAGACACTGCAGTGATTAATAGCTCAAACGAGGCCAACCAGTTTACAGTGTCAAAATTCATTGAAGGAAATTTATGGTTACCTTCTACCGGACTTCAGTATGCTTCAGGTTTCACTGCCACCACGGGGATTTAGAGCAAAAGGCGTTTCAGCCCACCCTAGGGGTAGTCACAGAGCTTCTATCTATATGATGTAGTATACCCTCGGCCTTATTCGACCCGTTAGACTATTCCTTTATAATGTCTTCCACGGCTGGCTGTTTACCGTACAAATATCGCCATTACTGAGAAAATGGAGAGTTCAGGGAAGAGCAGCGGGAAGGGAGGGAGGAAAGGAGGCAGCTCCAGGAAGAAGGCTGTGAGCAGAACAGTCAAGGCTGGTTTGTAGTTTCCGGTGGGGAGGATAGCCAGATATCTCAAGAAAGGCCGATATTCCAAGCGGGTTGGAGGCGGTGCTGCCGTCTATATTGCTGCTGTCCTCGAATATTTGGCAGCCGAGGTCTTGTAATTGGACGGAAATGCTGCCCGTGACAACAAGAAGACCAGAATTATTCCCCACCACATTTAGCTGGCAGTCAGAAATGACGATGAACTGGGGAAGCTTTTAGGGAAAGTCACCATTGCTAGCGGCGGAGTCGTGCCAAACATTCACCAGGTTCTCCTGCCCAAGAAGCTCGCAGAGAAGGAAGATAAGGCTGTTGCCCCAAAGTCCCCCAAATCTAAGTAGAAAATGTCGTCTGATGACGCTGGGTGTGTTTGACCTAATTTAAGTCAATGGTGTTTTGTAACGCCACCTATCTTTTTGGATCCTTTTGTTTGACAATTAGCAAGAGCTTATGATTTATCAATTATAGCATTTGATGTTGGCCTAGTTGGAGTTTGTTGTGAGAAAGAACAGATCTTTATAATGAAAACCAACCGAGTGTATGATTACTTAAGCAGATATATGTAAGATCTATTTACCTAGCCTTTTAATATATATTCCACTAACTCATCATTCTGCTATCTCATCTTCAATTCTTTAGTCGGGATTCTATTGATTACAATACTTATTAAACTTATATTAAAAAAGACATGCCGATCTCCTGTTAGTTTC
>LPNX010336149.1:92581-114286 GCA_001517045.1 Pseudotsuga menziesii | reverse complement strand
TGTGCTCCATTCTAAAATAATTGCATCGGTATGCATGTAAAGGTCGCATTGGATCAGGTTATTGTGTATTCAATAAAAAAATTATTTACAAAAGTAAAAAACTTTATTGTCGCGCTATAGAAACCTAACACCCTGTTGCATACATAATATTCACCCACTGAAAACATTAGCAGTTTGCTTAATACTAAATATAAATCTTTATATTTAAAAAAATAAAATTGCATATTCGTGCGTTACTTAAAACATGTCGGTGCATGCCAATGTTGTTGGGAGCATTGTTGTAAGGTAAAATAAAAACAAAAATTACCAAACCAAATTTCATTATTTACAATTTCTTCTATGCTTCTAACCACTCACAAGCACTAGTGTTCACCCTCCTTGTATAACCGCCCCATTTTCAGTTCTCTACAGTGTTGATTCCTTAGTTCGATAGCTTTACAAGCCAACTTATTTGATTCATTTTCAAAAATTTGGTGCACATTTTGATTTTTTCTCTATGGGAAACCCCACCTCCCTGGGCAGGAAGAGACTAGGTAAATTGTTTGTTACCTCTTTATTTTCATTTTCATCGTATTAAATTTACAATTGGGCTTAAACTTGGCCCTTTTTGTATTTAAAAAAAAATTCTACACGGTGCGCTCATGCATTTGACTCACATTGGACATCATGGTGCATCCTATTAATTTACATAAGCACCATAACAATGCATCAAGTGTGACACCACGTGACCGATGCATTAAGAAACACAATGCATAGGTGTGGCACACACTATATTTTAAAGAGAACACACACCTGATAGTTTTTTTTAAATATTATATAAGCTAATTGGTGTATTTTATGAAGAATATAGCACCAGTGCGTTGTTTGGGATGCCCTGTAACCGATGCATTATTAAACCCAATGCATTGTAGTTAGTGCACATTATAGATTGCAGAAAACATGCACCCAACCTTAACTTTTTAAATATGATATCCTTGTTATCGATGTTTGATATAAATATATCAACATTGGAGCATCTGATGGGACGCCTCGTTACAGTGCGTTGTAAAACACAATGTAGAGGATGCGATACATATTAGCTATTAAAGAAAATACACACTGCATCATATTGTTTTAAATATGATATTCTCATATCAGTGTATTTTATGGCTGCTAGCATTGGTGTGTCTCGTGGGATGCCTCATTACTGATGCATTGTAGAAAACAACACACTGGCATCAGTGCACAATATCTATTAAAGATAACACTCACTAAATCACATGTTTTTTAAATATTATATTAGTACATCCATGCTTTGTAAGACTATATCAGCACCCGTGCATCTTCTTGGATGCCCTATTATGGTGCATTACAAAACACAATGCACGAGACATGGTGTGTGTTTGGTTGTTATAACGTCTATATTAATTCACCTAATATTTAATTATCGACCGGGGTTGGTAGGCTTAGAGTTGACACAAAATATATGCGAAGGTAGAGGGGTTCCTATTGTGTCATGGAAATATTTTAACAAACAAAAGATTGAAAGATATTTTAAAATGAAAAATTGAGTCAAACTCCTAAGAATTCAACTCTTAAAGTAATTGAACCATAACAGAATAATAAACTAAATAATTGATAATTTGTTTTATAAGTAAATAACTTTAAACTGAAAAAGATACAATCAACAACTAACTTTTCAAATAGGAAACTAGGGTGCAAGGAAGACCTAACTTATAAGAAAGTAGAAAACTTAATAAAAAGAAACAAGTAGAAAACTTAATAAAGAAAACTAAATAAAAAGAAACAAGTAGAAAACTTAACAGGAATATCTTTGAATTCTGTCTTACAAGTCTCTTTCATTAATCACACAATGTAGAAAGAACAACATACAAAGTACTAATAAAAATAACACATCTAATGCTAAGTCTTACATGCAAATGGATAAATCAGTCCAAAGGCATTAACACAAAACAATGCAACAATAAAAACAAATCGGAAACAGACTCAAGAAACAAAACATAAAATAGCTTAACACATGCTCAAGGTGGAAATAAGTAAGGTAACTTTAATAAATAACCTAAAACAATCCAAATTTCACTTTAATGTGAAATAGAACTATCATCTAACTATTACAATCAAAGCATACTTCAAATACTAAAGAAACAGAACTTAAAACAATTTCAAAACACATTAAAAACACTAAAAATGAAACTATGGGCTGAATGACAAACTGAACTGTGGGTCTAAAAGGGGTGACTGAATGACAGTTTAAATAGGTTGTCCGAATGACAGTCTGCACAATTAAAATAACAGAAAATAACCTAAATGATCTAATCTTCAGCTGAATTTGTGCAGATGTAAATCTAATGCATAAAGGCAGGAAATAAACCTATTTATTAAGAAAATTTAACAGTGAAATGAACTTAAACCAATTCATACACATAAAGAAATCATTAAGAAATAAACTGGAATTTAAATAAATTTATACAGAAAAGAAATAAACAGAATTAAATCTACTTTAACTTGATAACAATGATCTATTCTATCTAATTGCACTTGAACTGAACAATAATGCTGGAAATAAAATGTATGAAAGCAAGATTAAAGCAAACTATGCACGCAGTTAACTATTTAATTTCAGAAATAAAATTGCATTACAGGAAATAACAATAATCTAATGAAATAAACTAAACTAGCTATAACAGAAATAAAAGAACAAAATTACACAAAAGAATGAACCTCTGGTTGATGAGGGGCCCTCTCAGCAATCAGGGGTGGTGCCTAGCTAACGCTTACTCAAACACAATCATAAACAACAGAGCATACGGCTCTATTAAAACGATGGGACAGAGTTACATAATTCTTCTCTTCAAAAATGACTGTCTAACAAATGAAATGATCAACTCTTTAACTCTGCACATGGAGGTGTTTATATACAATGTTTATAGGGATGAACAAGTCGACCCTTTAGTGGTTGACTGCTCTCTAAATTTAGTCAACCATAAAGGCGTCTAACTAATCAAACTCCAACGCACAACGTCCATTCCTTCTTCAATGCACGTCGGCTCTCTTCATTGTGTGATGTAGCACACAGGCTCCTTCTTCAGCGTGAATGGATCCCTTCAACGTGCGTAATGTGGCATACAACTCCTTCTTTAGCGTAGCAGGTAGAGTGGTGTTGGATAGAGGAGAGCGCACAGAGGCGAGTCTTCTAGAACGTGGGCTAATGCATCAACCCAATGCGTGGAATGTTGGTGAGGTGTCGATGAAAGAGGTTGCAGGCTGGTGGATCATCTAGAAGCGAGCTTCATTACCCAGATACATGGATAGTAAAAGGTTCATAGGTTGCTTCAATAGTTTTAATGCCTGGAATTAGTTATCAACAACATGCAATCTGGTTAACGATCTGGACTGAAAGTTAAACAACGAGTTGGATTTGCTGTGTGCATATCTAGGATGAAATGTGATGTCTTTTTGATGGCGCGCTTAAGAACTATGGTCTGTAGTAACAACATTTTAATGCCTGCAAACCTTTCCAACGAATATCGTGCAGCGAGCTGGATGATGAGTTGGACGTGTTGTGTGCATGGCTAACTGAATCCGTGTTTGTTGTTAATTCGTCCAAAAAGACTATATAACCTTCAACCAAATGTACATATAAATTAATATATCAAATGCGCTTCAAACAATGTCAATTTTAATTAATAAAATCATAAAATGATAATAATAAAAAGGATTTTACATAAACCTTAAACACATTCATACTTGGGCTGAATAGTGATCTGCATGACATAAAATATGCAAAAAGATAATAAAACATATGTTTAAATGAGTAATTTAACTGCCAAAAATGATAACAAATATGGGATCAACATTCCTCCAAACTGAAGAAATGCCAGGTTCCACTGAGCAAAAAGAAAGATAACAGATCACACTGTCATAACGAATTTTGAGATGTGAGCCAACAACGAGAATATGCATAAATGAGTAAGTTCATAAGGTTTGAAATTAATTCAACCATGTCCAAAGTAAAACTTTGGACAGGTTGAACGTATGACACGAAGGCATAAATCACATTTTCAATAACCTTGATTATCAAGAAGATCAATCATTTAATAATTTACATGCATAATAATTGGGTAAGAGGATAAGGTTGTCAATAATGAAATGATAAGAAAACTTTTAAGGTCAAGGCATCCATATGGAGGTAAAAAAAATATCCCCCCCCCCCCCCCCAAAAAAAAATAAATTTGGTTAGCAAATTTTAATCATAAGTGCTCTATGATATCACAATGTTTTATTCAGATCATCATTGGGTATTTCATTTGGACCTTCATTCGATCCTTCATATAGTTCTCCACATTGATTTTTCTATAAAAATATGCTTCATGCTATAACCAAGTTCCACTGCTTATATTATCTTGAAAACACTTATCATTTGTTAGAGATAAATAGATCTGTCAGAAATAATGAAAAATAAAAACAATCTAATTTTATTCTGATTCTCCCCCCAAACCAAAGATATGGCGTGTCCTCAAGCCATACAAGAGAGAATAATTGATTGTTCCAGAAAATAAAAATTAAAAAGTTCTATCATGCTATTTATTATTTTGTAATAAAAATAAAAACTAATTAGTAAATGGAAATGATTCAGATATGTATATTAATGAAAAATATAACAGTGCTTAGAAAGACCACTCGAATGATAATAATAATAAAATAACCAAAAGAATGCCACAGAAAAAAGCTAGTCATCCATGCCTTATTTTAAATATATCCTATCATCACAAAATATTTATGTTTAACCCAAAGTATGCGTTGTAATATAATAAACCCACTCATAAAATAATTAATCATTATTTGATTAATTTCCTACCCACTAGCTTAGATAGTTGGCATCCACTTGCACCTTAGAGTCAACACTTGCCATCTATATCCTAGGAATGATTTATTTCTTATTCTGGGTTGATCTTGACCACTTTATGGCCATTCAAAATTGGTAACTGCGCTTTACAACAAAATCTGCTTTATTCTGCTTTTTCTGCTTTATCCTGCTTTTCTATGGATAAGGTAAACCTATTTAACTAGGAAACTGACAGCTTTTGTTGCCAACCCATCCTCCATTATTTTCTCTCCATATTCTAGGATTAGCAAGTCTTTCCTTCACTCATCATCACTCACACATGCTATTGCTAATTCGTGAGGTGCTTGATAGATTGGGAAAGTGCTTTAGTCAACTATGGGGTTTATCATAATTAGTAAGCTTGCTTTATGAGTTAGATTGAGTTGTCTTCATGCAACTCCTTTTTCCTTTATAAGGATGTATTACCTATTTAATAATATCAATTATTATTTATTGATCATTCATTAATGTGTGCTCATTAATTCTTCTTCTTCTCTCCTTATGCTAATTTTCTACAATTCTATGTGAGGTGAATTGTGTGCCTAGATCCTTAGCCAGTTTATGAAATTCTTTATGCCATCAAGGCTTTAGAATTTCTACATGGTATCAGAGCTAAGGTTCTCAAAGTTCAAGTTCTACATGGTATCCGAGCTGAGGATATCAAAGCTCTACATGATATTAGATCTTTGAGAGTTCATTAATTAATCCTCCTTTTCAGATTTGCAGGTTTATTTTGCAGGTTCAACTTCGAATGGATTCAAGAGTATCAGTTTCTCTTCTTTCTCCATTCACAAGCTATTCAGAGTGGAAACTAAAGATGATTTCATATCTAAATAGACAAGGTCTCTATGAGATATCTATTGGAGCTGGTGAAGAGTCTTATGAAGAGCCAAGTGACTGGTTGAATGATTGTGATAGAGCAATTGGAGCTATTTGTCTAGCTATCTCTCCATGCATGCGCTACCTTATTGATTCTGTTGATTACCCAAAGGATCTCTGGACAACATTGGATAGAGTTTTGGGAAAGGACAATGAGGATCCTTCTAGGTATGTGGAGAGTGCCTCTAGCTCCTCAATCATTTCTCTCTCTCAAGATGTCTCGGCCTCTACAGTCTCTGATGAAGTTGATAATGAAGAATAAGTTTCTCATATAGTTCCTGTTGCTACTACTCTCTTTGATTCGAATGCTTCCTCTTTCAATCAAGAAGCAAATATTGAAGAGCCATCTTTTTCTGTGTCTCTTGAAGTAGAAGATCTTGATTCATCTTCTTATGATGTTGTTGATGAAAAAGAAGTGACTAATGGAGCTTCTATTGCTATTGATGATTCACTCACATATTCAGTGTTCTCTATGTCTTCTATCATGGATTCTGAGATCCATATGCCAAACCTCTCACATTCAATGTTCTCTATGTCTTCTATCATGGATTATGAGATCCATATGCCAGACCTCTCACACTTTGTGCATGCCTCTCTTCTTTATGGTGCGCAACCCAGTGAATTCTAGGATGTTTGCTTAGCCAAATCAAGTCCTTCTAGTGTTTTTCCACTTACCATACTTGATCCCATGTGCTTCTACAACTCCTCATTTGTTCTTGTCACTCATTCTCAAAGCCTCCTTGAAGATTTTGAACATCATTATCTTTCCTCCTCTCATACTTCTACCATAGAGGATTCTTTACCAGTATATTCCCATGAGTCTACTGTTGTGCTTATTTGTGATCTCTTGGATTCTTTGGAAGCTAGATCAACCCATGGAGCCCATTCATTTGCACTCTTTGATCTTATGCCTTCTTTATTGTTCCTACAAGATCACTTCCACACATCATCTCTGTGTAAATGAAGATGGAGACATTATACATTCACTTGGACAATTATTTCACCTATATGGAGCTTAGTTCATCTCTACTGGTTCAAAGTTCAAGTCATCTCATCATCTTGGAGCTGATTACAAGTCTCAAGATCCTTCAGTATTGCCTTGACATCATTGGATCTCAGTTGTTCTACATGGTCCTACAGTTGTCCTTGATTTAGGTGAGCAGATTTATCTTCTTCCCAAGAAGAAGATTCCTCAATACATCAACATTTAGTTTGGAGCAGCAGCAACACCGCTAGTTCAGAATTTTTGGTATTTCTTTTCATGTCCTTTCTTGAGGGAGGATTTTCCCCTTGAGGTTTTGCCTCTTTTCTCATTTCTTTGGACAATATAAATTGTAAAAGGGTGACCATAGCTTTATTGCTGGGCCCTATAGGCATATATATTTCTGATTAGTTAAGGGATATCATCATAAAGTCAGGCTTGAAGGGGGGTGTTGGAATATAATTAACCCACTCATAAAAATAATTAATCATTATTTGATTAATTTCCCACCCACTTGCTTACATAGTTGGCATCCACTTGCACCTTAGAGTCAACACTTGCCATCTATATCCTAGGAATGATTTATTTCTTATTCTGGTTTGATCTTGACCACTTTATGGCCATCCAGAATTGGTAACTGCGCTTTATAGCAGAATCTGCTTTATCTTGCTTTTCTATGGATAAGGTAAAGCTAGTCAACTAGGAAACTGGCAGCTTTTGTTTCCAACACATCCTCCATTATTTTCTCTCCATATTCTAGGATTAGCAAGTCTTTCCTTCACTCATCATCACTCACACATGCTATTGCTAATTCGTGAGGTGCTTGATAGATTGGGAAAGTGCTTTAGTCAACTATGGGGTTTATCATAATTAGTAAGCCTGCTTTATGAGCTAACTTGAGTTTTCTTCATGCAACTCCTTTTTCCTTTATATGTATTACCTATGTAATAATATCAATTATCATTTATTGATCATTCATTAATGTGTGTTCATTAATTCTTCTTCTTCTCTCCTTATGCTAATTCTCTACAATTCTATGTGAGGTTAATTGTGTGCCTAGATCCTTAGCCAGTTTATGAAATTCCTTATGCCATCAAGGCTTTAGAATTTCTACAGTATGTGAGATTTACTTCTATGGGTCCCATTTCTAGGATAATGACATCCTAGGTATTTGTTGAATTAGACGGCCAGGGTCAAGCCCAACTTACAACCATTCTCAGACGACATTAGAAACAATTGGCCGTGACATGTTTATTCATAAATTCTAATTTTTTTTCTTTATATTATCATTGTTTTACGAACTATGTGCATAGTAGTGCATTAACCAGATGTCTTTTACCAGGTATTGCCCCACTACCAACAGGCCTGTTTAGTACCCCGGTGGGTTTACCTTGGTACCATGCAAGCATAGTCCCACTGCTAGCGAGCCTGTTTAGTACCCCGATGAGTTTACTTGCATTTATTGAGCTTTCATGTTGTAAATTTTTACTTAGCATTGACCCGCGGCCAACAGTCTTATTCAGTACCTCGACGGGTTTTCCTTGTATAATGATATTAAATATATGGAAGCCGATTGATACTAGAGCGTGTTAAGTCCTGCTAAACACATAATTCAATTTTGTAAAATAAACTTATAAGTAATTTCATAATGGCCTTAATCATAGATCATGTCAAAAGAGAATAAATTAAAGTTGTTCTTTAACCTTACAATCCTTCTTCATAAAAGAAAAGTAATGTTTCCCACAAAAAAAAATTCCACTTACTCTCGAGTTATCACCAAAATACATGAGAGACAAGTTTTGATAACAAGCATAGGATGAACTAGTAATCCATAGGTGTAACATGAGAGTGTGAAAAATATGATAATGAAGTTAGGTCTGTCAAGCAACTATTCAAAAGAGAAAATCAGAAATATACATGTCTGAATCAAAATACCAAAAACCATATGAATCATAGAAGAGCTGGTTAAGAATGATAAACAGAGGATTGTAATTTTTTAATTTTCACTATAAGCTGCAAATTTCAAAAGTACCCCAAGAAAGGTTAAGATACCTGATGAATGTTTTAACATACTTTCCTTTTCCAAGTAATACTCCATGAGCTGCTTATACAGATAAATTACTTGTAATCAAACTGCAAAACCGCTTGTTAGATGATTCAATTTATTCATGAAAACATATATAACATTATAAAAGAAAAAGAGTCCCTTGTAAGCAATTTGTCATAAATGACTCTTATTTATTCAGAAACAAGCACATATTTACATATATACAAGTGATGATAACCCAAAATACTTTTTTAAGGATCAGGGGGAGGAGGAATAGCTTCCTCTTCAACTAATTCCATTTCATTCTACTGCAAAACATTCTGTATGAAATCCTATTTAGATGCCGGTTGGTGATAAAGTCTGAGTCTATGTCCATTTACTACAAAGGAAATTTGTGAGCCATCAATTGTTTTAATTTTTACTGACCCATTGTCAAAAGCTGTAACTACTTCATATGGGCCCATCCAACGGGTAGTTAACTTTCCTTTGAAAATTTTAAACCGTGAGTCGAATAGTAGTGCCCAATTTCCAGTATTAAACTGCTTTTTCTTAATAAATTTATCATGCCATGTCTTTCATTGATTCTGTATTAGCATAGTTCTTTGGAGTGCATCTTGTCTAATCTCATCTAACTCATTAATCTGTAATATTCGTTGTTTCTGTGCTTCATCCAAATCCATGCCTGATTGTGCTACCATATGAAAGGTTTTAACTTGGAATTCAATAGGTAAAATGAATTGTTTTCCATACACTAACTCATAGGGGGTATGTCCGGTAGTGTTTCTCCATGTTATCCTATAGGCCCATAAAGCCTCTGGGAATCTATCTTCCCAATCCTTATGATGTAAGTGAATGGTTTTGGGTAAAATGGCTTCTAATACTTTATTAGTTGATTCCATCTAACCATTAGCCCGAGGGTGATAAGGTGAAGACTTGCAATGTCGAATACCATATTTCGTAGTAAGTTCTTTCATTAATTTAGAAGTAAATTGAGTACCTTGGTCTGTGACAATTTCTTTAGGTACACCAAACCAGGTAAATATTTCTTCATATATGAATTCTACCACTGATTTCTCTATGGTCCTAAACAAAGTTTTAGCTTCTACCCATTTGGTGACATAGTCCATGCAAACTAGGATATACTTCTTTTTACAAGACATGGGAGAAATTGGTCCTACAAAATCAAGAGCCCATTTCTCAAAGGGTTCAATCATGACTTGGGGTTGTAGGGGAATTTGATCATATGACATAGGTCTACCCATTCTTTGGGAACTATCGCATCCTTTGACATATTTGGCAACATCCTTAAAAATGATTGGCCAATAATAACCAGAATGCAATACTTTTTATGCCATCCTCTTATCAGAAAAATGTCCCCCACATGGTCCATCATGGATGATGGCATGCATGGAGGATGTCTGTCATTTCATCCTCTCGCACGAGTCGTCGAATAATAAGGTCTGGACCAGTGCGGAAGAGATCATTATAAACCCAAGAATAATTGGAACTCTGAACTATAATATGACACTTCTTATGTGGGGACAAATGGTTTGGTATTTTCCCAGTTGCTAAATAATTAACAATATCTACGAACCAAGGGGTTTGAACCGATAAAACAAATATATGTTCATCAGGAAAAGTGTCGTCAATCAGTTTAGTACCATCTTCATGTTGAATACAGGAAAAGAAATCTGCTACTATATTTTCTTTACCGGGTCTGTCAATGATGGTGATGTTAAATTATTGCAATAGAAGAAGCCACCGGGTCACTCTACCATTGGTAATTGGTTTATTCATTAAAAATCTAATGGCAGAGTGATTGGTATGCAAAAAAAATTCGTAACCTGTAATGTAAGGGGAAATTTATTAATAGAATAAACCACTGTCAAAAATTCTTTTTTAGTAATAGTGTAATTTAGTTCGGAAGGAGTCAAATTATTTCTAATAAAATAAATGGCATAAGGTGCTTGTCCTTCTTTTTGGTTGAGGACTCCTCCTTTGGCCGTATCAAAGGAATCAGTGGATATATGAAAAGGAAGGGACCAATCGAGACCCCTGAGTATTGGCGCCACCGATAGTTTAGCTTTTAGAATTTCAAAAGCATTTTGACAAGATTCCATCCACTGGAATTCTACATCCTTTGTAAGAAATTTAAACATTGGTGTAGCTATTTTAATGAAATTCTCAATAAACCGACAGTAACAGCCTGCATGACCAAGAAATCTTCTTACCTCTTTCTGAGTTTTGGGAGAGGGAAGGCCAACAATTACTTTGATCTTCGCAGGATCTACCTTAATTCCTTGGGAGGAAACATGGCATCCTAAAACTATACCTTCTGTCAGTGACATTTTACATTTTTCATCACTAAGAGATAAATTCATTTCTTGGCATCGGATTAGGACCTTCTCTAGGTTGTCAAGATATTCTTGAAAGGTATTACCATAGGCCGTAAAATCATCCATGTATACCTCCATACAATCATGTATAATATCAGAAAAGATTCCTAAGATTGCTCGCTAAAAAGTTGCAGGTGCATTACATAGGCCAAATGGAAAAACTCGATAAGCATATGTTCCCCAAGGACATGTAAAAGTGGTCTTGTCTTGATCTTCAGGTGCTATTAAAATATGATTTTAACCACTATATCTGTCAAGAAAGGAAAAATATTGTTTACCTAACAGGGTATCTAACACTTGATCAATAAAAGCTAAAGGAAAGTAGTCTTTAAGTGTAGCTTTGTTTAGCTCCCTAAAATCAACACAAATGCGCCAACTCCTTGTGACTTTATTCGGGACTACTACTAAAGGAGACACCCATTTACTATCAGAGATAGGATAGATGAAGCCAGCAGTGAGGAGTTTTTGTAATTCTTCTTTTACTATATTATTTAAAGTAGGATTCATCCTCCTCTGCAGCTGCCTTACATGTAAAATGTTTGGATCCATATAAATATGGTGAATACAGGTGTCAGGGTGTATACGCTTCATATCAGTGTATTCCCATGCAAATGCTCCAGCTTGTTTTTTAATAACTTTAAGTAGCTGTGCTTGTTGGTTTTCACTTAGCCCTGCGTTTATATGTAGAAAATTTTCATGGCCAACCTCACAAGGTATGGTATAGGGTCCTGTATGTTATTCAATCGTGAAGACACAAGGTGTCTCTGTAAACATTAAAAGAGCCATATTCTCTTGAAACTTGTCTCCAAAAATATGATTGAATTGAGCAAAAGACTGAGGAAAATCTGTACAAGTTGTTGAAGAAACAAATTGATTTAATACATTCTCAGTGGTCTACTCCTGAAGTGCCCAGGAGAAATCACTAGCAAGGGAGAGGTCATTAAAGTCCTCGTCCCTGAAAGAACAATTTAACCACCATCAGTTTTTAGTTATTGGTTGTGCTGGGGGGTATAAAATAAGTCTCTATGTAGACAACCCATTGGAAATCGTCATCTCTCCATCCCTACATCCTATAAAAGCATCGGTAATAGCTAACCATGGTCTTCCCAAGATAATAGGATTCCCTTTAGAAGGATCCTTTGATTCTATGACCATAAAGTCGACAGGGTATTCCCATGAGGTTATTGATACAACAATGTCATCCAAGACTCTAACAGTTTTTACCGTAGTACAGTATGCTAGTTCTAGGATGGAAGGGGTAGGTCATAGAAATTGTCCTAACTGCAAAACTTCTAAAACTGCAGTGGTCATCATGTTAATGGTGGATCCTAAATTGATTAATGTATTTTCTATGGCAGTGTTGTTTATAATTACAGTCACTACTGGGGCTCCTGGCTTGGTATATTTTGCAATCCAGGATTGATTTGTCATACATTCAAACATCTCTCCTATAACATGAATTGTGAGAGGGTCCTTTTGCTTCTTCCCTGTACATTTAATGCATAGCTCCTTTGCTACCTTGATGTAGATTGGTATGTCCTTGATAGCTTGTAATAGAGGACTTTTGACACAGATATTCTTTAATTCATTCAAAATATTATACTCCGGATGAACTACAGGTTTTTCTATCACTAGTCTTTCCAGGAATGGAGGATTTCTTTGCTCCTGAATAGTTTCTTGTGGAGGATGGGTGTGTACTGGAATCATTTGAATCCTCTTCTTCTTCTCTTTCCTCATGAATGATGACTGATGACTTGGGTTTATCATTCACATCTCTTCCATATTGTAATTGAATATCATGTACAAGTACAGTCGAAATAAGATACGATGGAAGAGTTTGCAACTCAATGTTGTCAAGAGATTGAGTTGGTTTATTATTAGGGTTAGGTATCGATTGTGCAGGTAATAATGTTGGTCGAGGAGGATTTGTGTTCTAAAAATGATGAGGTTGTTGTGTGATGAAAGGAACTGGAGGTACAAATCCAAGCGAAATTTATTGAAAATTTGTTTGATGCTGAGGATAAGGATGATTAGGTGCAGGGATAGGGTGTGACTGAGGGTATGGTTGTCCTCTCCACCCTTGTGACCAATATTGCTATTGTGGAAATTGAGGAGGAGGGTACTGGGGTGGCCAATTCTACCAACTTGAACTGTTCCATTGTTGAGGTGGTTGATATGGAGGATAATAGAGTGGAGGCTATGGTGGAAAGTTCCGATATGACGGTTGGTCTCTAGGTTGCCAAGGCGGCCTCCTAGATGTTTCAAGTACATCCCCACTCTTATGGATGGCTTGCAACCCGAGAAAGGATGGGAAGTTATATGTTGGATTCTCTTCTGTACATATGTGACATACATAGATGTTGTTTAATGGACATTCCCTTTGGGGATGTTTGGTCCTACATCTTGGACCAAAAATGCTCATTGCTGCTCATTCTTCATCTTTCCTTTTCTTGGCTTGTAAAGCATCTAGCTGAGAACCCATTTCTCCTAAGTTATCAGTTTTGAAATTCTCCAATAGGTTTCCTAACTCTACCCTTGTAACTCCACCTGAACTAGGAATGTTTCCTCTTACATTACTACTATAAGGCTCTTGAAAGTTTTTCCCAACTTTCCCCCTACTTCTAGAATAAGTTTTACACATCTCACCGATTTGTGCAAATTTTTTATGAGAAATATCGCCGGCTGCCATGAGATTAAGACTTTCTAACAAGTCCTCAAATATCCCTTTAAGGAAAAGTGTACATACCGCATCTTCTCGGAGGTCACTATATTTTGATTTATGTAATGTATAAACGAACCTTTCAAGATAATTCTCCAAGCTCTCGTCTTCAAGTTGTTGTATCTTGAATATATCATGTCAAGCATCCTTAGGTTTGCAATAGTCTTGATATTTTCGCAAGAATGAAGTTTTCATATCATCCCAAGTCCTGATAGAGAATTCACCTAATCCCATGAACCATCTCAAGGCAGAATCTTTTAGTGTAGCGGGAAAGAGTTTTAATTTGTGAGCATCTTGTAGATAATTATAAATCCTACAAAGGATATCAAACTTGAACAGGAATGTGTCCGGATCCTCATTAATTTTTCCATAGAAAGTAGGTAAGGAGGAAGGAGGGATGTTTTTCATAGTTACATCCTGCATAGTGTCTAAAATAGGGAACCCAAAGGTAGCCTCAGTTCGATTTTCCCTTCTCCTTCGTCATTTATAACTTCATCATGATCTTCATGTTCTCCCTATCTCTCCATATAGGCTGGGTTTTTAATGTAAATATACCTACAAGGTTCCTTTCGAAGTGATAATGGGGCATCCCAACGTTCTTTTTTGGGAGAGACATTCCTCTGATCAATCGTGTTTTTATTGAATCCTAGAGGGATAGTAGGTTCTACCATGGATGTTTCAATTTGCGAGATAACTGGATCTACAGAGTTTCCAAAGAGAGATTTTACCTGGGCAGGATCAACAAAGTCAATGAAATTCAGATCTCCTACTAGCGAAAAAGTTGTGTTATTTGGATTCAAAACTAGTGGAGGGTTAGACATTTCTAGTGGCTGATCCTCTTGAACTTCCTCAGGAATGAGGTCCTTAGGACCTCTTGTAAGGGTTCCTTCTCCTTCTATTGATTCCCTGGTAAGATCTCCTGAGCGATTCTCCTTAGGTTTTAGGCTAGAACTACTTCCTATAGGCATATTTCAATACCTTTTTGTTGAGTTAGTGGTTTGGGTATTACTTTCCCTGTGAAAGTTAGTAGGAATTTCAATAATTTTTCCTGTCTTAACAAATCTACCTTGAGGATCTCTAATTATGCTCATACAAAACTTTAAACTAAAGAAAACCTATGCTACTACTATTGCTGGATTTGAGTGCGCTTGTTATAACAGATGCATAGGTTCTTACCTCTCGTCTTATCGCTCCCCTGCCACCAGCCTATTACTAAGCTTCATAAAGAATTCTACTCTACCTTACATAACAACTCCCCGACAACGGTGTCAAAATTTTTGGTTGTTATAACATCTAGATTAATTCACCTAATATTTAATTATCAACCGGGGTTGGTAGGCTTAGAGTTGACACAAAATATATGCGAAGGTAGAGGGGTTCCTATGGTGTCGTGGAAATATTTTAACAAACAAATGATCGAAAGATCTTTCAAAATGAAAAACCGAGTCAAATTCCTAAGAATTCAACTATTAAAGTAATTGAACCAGAACAGAATAATAAACTAAATAATTGATAATTTATTTTATAAGTATATAAATTTAAACTGAAAAAGATACGATCAACAACTAACTTTTCAAATAGGAAACTAGGGTGCAAGGAAGACCTAAAGTATAAGCAAGTAGAAAAATTAATAAAAAGAAACAAGTAGAAAACTTAATAAAGAAAACTAAATAAAAAGAAACAAGTATAAAACTTAATAGGAATATCTTTGAATTCTGTCCTACAAGTCTCTTTCAGTAATCACACAATGTAAAAGGAACAACCTACAAAGTACTAATAAAAATAACACATCTAATACTAAGTCTTACATGCAAACGGATAAATCAATCCAAAGGCATTAACACAAAATAATACAACAATAAAAAGAAATCAGAAACAAACTCCAGAAACAAAACATAAAATAGCTTAACACATGCTGAAGGTGGAAAGAAGTAAGGTAACTTTTAATAAATAACCTAAAACAATCCAAATTTGACTTTAATGTGAAATAGAACTATCCTCTAACTATTACAGTCAAAGCATACTTCAAATACTAAAGAAACCGAACTTAAAACAATTTCAAAACACATTAAAAACACTAAAAATGAAACTATGGGATGAATGACAGACTAAACTATAGGTATGAAAGGGGTGATTGAATGAAAGTTTAAACAAGCTGTCCGAATGACAGTCACCACAGTTAAAATAACATATAAAAACCTAAATGATCTAATCATCAGCTGAATTTTTGCAAATGTAAATCTAATGCATAAAGGCAGGAAATAAACCTATTTATTAGCAAATTTAATAGTGAAATGAACTTAAACCAATTCATACACATAAAGTAATCATTAAGAAAAAAACTGAAATTTAAATAAACTTATACAGAAAAGAAATAAACATAATTAATTCTACTTTAACTTGATAACAACGATCTATTCTATCTACTTGCAATTGAACTGAACAATAATGCTGGAAATAAAATGACTGAAAGCAAGATTAAAGCAAACTATGCGCGCAATTAACTATTTAATTTCAGAAATAAAATTGCATTACAAGAAATAACTGTAATCTAATGAAAACAAACTAAACTAGCTATAATAGAAAGAAAAGAACAAAATTACACAAAATAATGAACCTCTGGTTGATGAGGGGCCGTCTCAGCAATCAAGGGTGGTTCCTGGATAACGCTTACTTAAACGCAATCATAAACAACAAAGCATATGGCTCTATTAAAACGATGGGATAGAGTTACATAATTCTTCTCTTCAAAAACGACTGTCTAACAAATGATATGAGCAACTCTCTAATTCTGCACATGGAGGTGTTTATATACGATGTTTATAGGGATGAGCAAGTCAACCCTTTAGTGGTCAACTGCTCTCTAAATTTAGTCAACCATAAAGGCGTCTAACTAATCAAACTCCAACGCACAACGCCCATTCCTTCTTTAGCACGCGTCAGCTCTCTTCATTGCGTGATGTAGCGCACGGGCTCCTTCTTCAGCGTGCATGATGTGGCGCATAGCTCCTTCTTTAGCACAGCAGGTGGAGTGATGTTGGACAGAGGAGAGCACACGGAGGTGAGTCTTCTAGAACGCGGGCTAATGCATCAACCCAATGTGTGGACTGTTGGTGAGGTGTCGATGAAGGAGGATGTAGGCTGGCGGATCATCTAGAAGCGAGCTTCATTACCCATATACGTGGACAATAAACAGTTCGCAGGATGTTTCAATCATTTTAATGCTTGAAATCAGTTATCAACAGCGTGCAACCTGGTTAACGATCTGGACGAAAAGCTGAACAATGAGCTAGATATGCTGTGTGCATATCTAGGACGAAATGCGATGTCTGTTTGCTGGTGTCCTTAAGAACTATGGTATGCAGTAACAACATTTTAATGCCTGGAAACCTTGCCAACGAATATCATGCAACGAGCTGGATGATGAGCTGGACGTGCTGTGCGCATGGCTAGCTGAATGCGTGTTTGTTGTTAATTCATCCAAAAAGACTATATAACCTGCAAACAAATGTACATATAAATTAATATATCAAATGCGCTTCAAACAATGTCAATTTTAATTAATAAAATTGTAAAATGATAATAATAAAAAGGATTTTACATAAACCTTAAATACATTCATACCTGGGATGAATAGTGATCTGCATGACATAAAATATGCAAAAAGATAATAAAACATATGTTTAAATGAGTAATTTAACTACCAAAAATGATAACAAATCCGGGATTAACAGTGTGCATGATATATTCAAAACAAACTTTGCACCACATCACATTTAAAAAAATATATATATTCACATATGGGTTCATTTTATAGACATATTAGCACTAGTGCATAAGGTTAATGCCCCATTGGAGGTGCATTGTAAAAAATAATGCATCATACTCAATGCACATTATTTTTTAAAGTAAACACACATTTTATTATTATATGATATTAGAACAATGGTGCTTGATTTATGATATAGTGCACCATGCATGATGCACCTTATATTTAAAAGGAACACCGATTACTTTACTAAAATAGTTTTGCAAAGAAAAATCAATTTCAGATTTTGATAAATACAAAATAGTTATATGTGTGTGTGTTTTATAATTTCAATTTGTTTTATCTATATATATGTGTATAAAAGGAATTGTACATGAATCAAAGATGACGACGATGAGTGGAGCAACAACAACAGGTTGACACATACAAATTCATACGTGAGTGGGAGCCTAGAGAGAGGGAGATGGAGATTCTCCCTCACCCTATTACACCTCATACTTTTTCTTTTTTTTAGGAATGTTGGACTCCTCAAGTTCTATGATGAGGTTACATCCCTCAGTGGGAGCTCCTCTTTTTTACAGTAGTTGATCTATGGTTGGAAACATGTTATGAAGGCATTCAAGGTTAGTTCTCAATGTATGGTATCAACCCACATAGGAGGATTTTTATTTTGATCACTGGGTTGTCTAGGAGAGGGGAGGTTTGGCTCCAATTCCTTGATCTACCATCCAATATTGTAGTAGAGATCCATATGGCATATGTATAGAGATATGTAGGTCAGGACATTATTGATCCTACGAACTTCAAAGTTGCAACTGGCTAGTTGTGGATACATGCATTTGGTATAGAGGATGTGAGGTGCCTATCCCTTATTGTCATGACACCGAAACACTTTACCTTGGATGAGAAGCACATCAATTTCCATTTGATGTACTATGTAAATAAATTAGTTTATAGGCCCTAACTAATTAGATGGTTGGAGATATTTTTGTGACAGTTTTGTTTTTCTTTGGATCGTTCTTGTGTTATTTTTGATCAGAGGCTATACTCCTCGTTTGTGTCAGATATATTCACTTTATTTTTTGAGAGGTTTCATGCCACTAAATTGACAATACCCTACTTCCATCCAAAGTCTAGGACTAATGTGTGTATGCATGTGGGGAAAATGGTTTCCCAAGTGGGGCCAGCTAGAGTGGACGTGTACACAGATAGATATAGAGATTTGTGATTTCTTGTCTAGAGAGGAAAACCCTTACCTTGAACTTGTATAATACCCGTACACGAGAATGGATTCAAGACGATGTCCAAACATCCTATTTACTCTAGAGGAGCCACCCGATGATAGAGGTAATATTATTATTATGTTTTGATAAATCTAGTTGAAAATTATTTTGTCTTATTTGATGCACTTGTAATTTATTGTATCATTTTGTTTCAATTATATGGTTATTATCGCTTATTATTTTGTATATATCAACACATATGTTGGGGATGATCCTCCCCAAAATGATGATGATATGGATGAGGTAATTCAATAGCTTCAAATATAGAGACTTGTAATGCCATGCTAGCCAAATTAGAGAATTCAAACTAAGATGGTGAATGACATATGTGGCCTATTTTCTAGCAAAGGAGTGGTACCCATTCATGCTCAAGAGATCTTAGGGGTTACAGAGCTATCTGATATATGGGATGCCCTTCCTCATGACATGATGTTACTAATGCTTCATGTTATCAGTGCCCTAAACCTCATCTAGAGGTTAAGGGATGGTGCTTAGCCTACTTCATCTAACTCTTCTTCTGAGGATGATGCTCCTGGTACTCCACCATATAGTTCTTTGCCATACTGACCAACAACCCCTCATCCTCCTCCAAATGCGTCACTAACTGCACCATCAACATCTCCACCTCATCCTCCTTCTCCTCTTCCTCCTCCTCCACATGCATCACTAGTTACACCATACACCGATCAACCAATACCACCACCACCTCCTCCTCCTTGACACGCGTCACCAACTGCACCACCCACCGATCCTCCTTCTCGTCCTTGTCCTCATCCACATGTGTCACTATTTACACATATTTGATTGATTCACGCACTACTCCCCCTCCTCCTCCACATGTGTCACTAGTTGCATCATATTCCAACAATCCACCCACTACTCCCCCTGCTCCTCCATAGGTGTCATGAACTATTGATCCACTTGCGCCACAAGTTGCAACGAAACCATCTACTACACCTATTTCACCAGCTATTGATGTTGTACATGATATGGTCACATTGGGTGATATACTTCCTAGTATAGAGATATATCATTACTCTACTCTCATCATTATTCTCTGACTTGGGTACTGATAGACCCTCTACATCTAGTAGCAGAGGCACCGATGCCTCTGGCTCTGGTGGCAAACCTAGCTAGCAATGGTACTTGACATGTATGTTGATTGTTTTATATTTGACTTGAGATGCATATATGACATGTTTATTGATTTTCATGAGATGTATATTTATATGTATATCACTCATGTATATACTGATATGTATATCGCTCAAGTTGATGTTGTTGTTTAATTTATAAAATGTATTATGAGTTGCAAATGAATAAAATTAATAATGATTTTCTTGTTATTAAATTAAATTTGAGATGTATCACTCTTTTGAATTTAGAGTTGCCATATAAACTTTAAATTTAATTTTATAAAATCGTTTAATTTGGATTGTGATTGCAAAAACTTTTAACCATTAATGTCCTATAATGTTTGGCTCTTCTTCAAGGTGAAACATTTGTGGTTAAACAAGATACAATATGTTGATTAAACGCGCTTGCAAACTTTATTGAAAAAATCAATTAATAATTGCACAATTTGATTAATTTTTTAAATAAATAATTCTTCTATTAAATGATATTTAATAATTTTTTATTGAACTTTTTATTAGTATTGATAAAACTAAGTTATATGATAGTTAAATATAAGAAAAAAACAAGTATTCCTCGAATTTTATGTAACATCTTGCATATTAAATCATGAAACAACAATCCTAAATAATATTAGATTAAAATTTACAATCAAGTTGTTTTATTAAATATGTTTGTTAAACATGAAAATAATTATTATTTTAATATTAAATAAAAAAGATAATCTTATATTTAGAATCATATTCATGATTATTTAAATATTTTTAAAATAATAATAATAAGTATAATTCATAATTGTTAAATTAATAAGAATAATAAAATTAATAATTGTTAAATTAATAAGAATAATAAAATTAATAATTATAATTAATAGTTGTTAAAAATAATAATAACTAATTAATAATTATAAATATAATTAAATAATTAGTTATGATTTAAATGTAACATCCCCTTTCTACCTCGACCCAAAAACACAGACTGTAAGTAAAATGGCACTGTAAGTACCCATCCTAACCTTATGAAAATTATGGATGTGATTGATAGCGTTAGGAGACTGGAAACTTGACACGACTAAGAATGATTGGGGACGAATCCACTTGGGGGAAGGTTAAAACAACTAGTGGAGCCTTGGGAAGTCGAAGAAGAATAATGATTCCCTTGATGATCCAATCCTTATGGGGTCATCTTAAGTTGAAGTAAGTCGTGAATACATTGATTTCTTGGTTAACAAATAGTTGGTCAATATGATGCTCTTTTGGTATCAAAGAAAAGATTTATTTTTATCATTTCCGTAATACTTAATTTTATTCCAAGGAAACCTCCCTAGAACTTTTAGTAAGAGGATTAACGCTTTCTCTTGAAGAAATTGGAGTCAATGTTGTTATTTCCCCCAAAGGTTTATCTACTTGTTTTATTCTCACAAAAGTTATTTTAATACATTAAGAGAAATTAAATTTTCAGCGGTACATAAATACATGTACAAAGGTGTATTTATGTTTTCGAGGAAAGCTTATAAAAATTAGTAACCAGAAAAGAACCTTTATAGTGAGAATCATTATTTATGTTTATTTACATAGGTGTAAATATAGTGAGAATTGATTATATATATAT
>LPNX010336149.1:0-90716 GCA_001517045.1 Pseudotsuga menziesii | reverse complement strand
AGCCAGAGAGGCCCACGCAGACCTGGCAGCTTCCTCCGGTCCAGCAACGGCCAGATTCCCAGCTTGCAAGTAGCTTACGGCCTCTCAGATCGACCTAGGTGACTCGACCTGCGTGGATTCCAAAGAAGATCTGACCAGCGTGGGTTTCAGCGCGTCCTCAAGCTCGATCAACCCACTCAAAAGTTATCATCAAAAGTTGTCGAGAATTGATTATATATAAACTAAATAAAGGTGTTTATATATTAAGGATTGGTTATATAAACCCTTAAATAAAAAGAATTACCTTCTCATAAGAATATTTCCTTTTTACGGCAATGTGAGAAGTTATTTACATGTCAAATAAGTACTTTCCATGATAAGGATTTCTAGTATACGTTATACATAATGTCCTCAAGTCTTTAAGAGTAATTTTTTAAAAATATCTAAGTTAGATTGAAAACCTAAAGATTGTTTGGGTTGGGTGCATGCCTTGAGTTATTTATTTGACATCGAAGATGGGGGAAATCTTCCTCACCACTATCAACGATAGATTTAGTGCAAAGATTGATGGCCACTAACGATGGCTTATTTAGTGCAAAAATTTACGGTTGTCTCTCCACATCGTGTGGGGAATCTTTTCTTTCGGGGTTATTTAATTAATATACGGGTTCTCAATAGGGGGAGGGCAGTTGCGTTTGGGGAGAGGAAGAGCCATGAAGGAGGTGTTGCTTGCATTTTTATTATTTGCTAGAGAATTACCTTGCGTTATTATTATTATTATTTTGAATGATAAGATATGAGCAGGAGGTGGCTCCTTCGTTTTGTTCCAACACTGAAGCATGCGGTTCCTTTTAGATCTTATACATACGTTGCGATTTCATGGATAAGGGAATAACGTTGCCGGATGTCTGCGTTTTGGATTTGATTTTTATTATCCTTTTTTTAATTTAAATAATGGCTGCAAAAGTGTTAATCATTTGGTGAAATTACACTTGGAATAACGTTGCCGGATGTGTTTTGGATCTTATTTTATAATCCATTTTTATTTAAAGAATGTCTACAAGTGTTAATCATTTGGTGAAATGCTGCTGAAATAATGTTGCCAGATGCCTGCGTTTTGGATCTTATTTTTACTATCCCCTTTTATTTTAAGAATGGCTGCAAGTGTTAATCATTTGGTGAAATGCGATTGAAATAATGTTGTTGGATGTCTGAGTTTGGATCTATTTTATTATTTCTTTTTATTTGAAGAATTGTTGCCACTGTTAATCATATCTGGAAATTTACACTGCCTTTGAATCCCGTTGACGTGAATCTTGGAATGTTTGAGTAGATGATTCATGATAATGTGTTTTACTTACCCATGTTTATCTTTTCTTCTTGCATTTCTTAACTCCGCTGCAAGTTTTTTTATCTAAACATTTGTATGCAAGTGGGAGCTGGAGGTGTACCCACATTTTATTTACTGTGTGCATGTCTTAACTATGATGCAAGCCTTTTATTTAAGCAAATAAATGTGTTGGGGAGCTGGGAATCATGCTCACTTTTTTATCTTCTTTGCTTGTATTTTTTTTATATGTAAGCGTTGTAGGGACTAAAGCTATGCGTGCGTCCTTAAGCTAATGAATGTGGGTGGTATCCAGAATGTGGCTTGTATACTTTCTATTTAGATATGAAACCATCATTGTGTAAGTGTTTCTTGGCTGCAATATATATCTGGATCTGTGAAGGGTCCAAGTGAAATCCATTGTTGTAAAGAAGATCTAAGAACATACCTAGGTATACATGATAAATTTCTATGCATTTTGATGCGGAGAGAATTTTTGAGAACTTAGAAGGTCCATATCCATCTTCATTTGCATTTCAACTTATTACAAACCTACCCTAGTAGATTTGTCACCCAGCTCGGGGGTGGCTCTAGGAGGAACAACATACGCCAGATGGAGCCAATGGTTGGGAGGAAAGTCGCAGTCAAGTTTCCAGTCGCTTGAGTCATTTCCAGTCACTTGGGTAGTTTTGACTACTTTGCTTAAGTAAATGTTGTATGTTGTATTCTTGATTAGTTTGCTTAAGAAAAACGTTGTGTTATGTTCAATGAATGATCAATATGGTTAAGTAAACATTGTAGTCTGATTCATGCTTAACATGTTTTTCGTTAAATAATAGTACTGATGATAATATTGCTCCTAATCTTTTATGAGCTTATGAGTTTAACGACAAGATGTGAATGCAGAAAATGTGTCACAAGGGAAAAAAATAAAAAATATTCTGCCTATGACGATAGTATGGTGGATATCAATTATATAACTTATGCATATCTGAATTATGTAATTTGAATTGTTATAGAGATAGATTTTTATTTATTAGTGAAATATAATTATCTAACCATGTCTTTTACTCGAGCGCAGACTCGATAGTTTCATGTCTCTTCTCATGTGGTTTTTCCTAGAAAAATTGGAACCTTATAAGATCCTTGTTACGAAATGTATTAACCGTAACTAAAGAACAAGATGCTTTAGTGTCGTTTCATTCAAAGAACAGTTATGTGACCAATATATTGTATATGCCTTGTTGACGATTTTCATATTCATTGTTATTTAATGAAATGCTAAGAATCTCCTAATACATGTGTGTGTTGAGTAACTTGAAGGTTTGGACAATATCTCAAGGAATTACTTCAATTCTCATGCAAGGAAAGGGTAAGAACATGCGTATGAACTTAAGGGAAATATGTATAACCTAACATTTATATACTTTGAATATGCATTTCTATTGTGTTTAGTTAGTGAAGAAACTGGTATTCAAATGCAATAGAAACAACAACCTTAAATGCCTTATATACCGGATGAGGAGACTTTATGATATTAACAACAAAGGTTTATGATGGCTTATGTTGGTTTTATTGAATTATCTCTAGTAATTAAAGATCCTATTGGAAATTAAAAAGATACATAAAATGTATTGGAAATTAAAAAGATACATAAAATGTATTTTGGAATGATTGTATTGGTTAAGGTCAATAATCAATGATTTTAACTCATTCAAATGAGCAAACGACTTAAGAGAAGCAACTTTTTTATATACTCTGCACCGATGAATCTGTCAATCTGTCTAAGTTTATAAGATGTGACATTAAATAACTATAATTAATACTTCACATAATTTCAACATAATAATTGACACACAATGTATAATCTACAATGCAATGAACATGTAAATGATGCAATGACAATCCTATAATACTTGATGCGTATGTTACGGTAAATAGTTTGACACAATGTTTGACACAATGTTTGAGGAAAAATATGGTGCATAACGTAATGCTAATGCAACTCAAGTTGAAGAATGCATCAAAATAATCAACATAATGCAACTTAAACCGATGTTGGATTGTTGGAAATTGATATATGCAATGATTATGTTGGAGAAAAAAAGCACCAACTTGAGTGCGCATCAATATTAATGATGCAATTGTTGTTTTTTTCAACAAAATTGTGACACAAAGTATTGCTCCCCAAATGTGTCATTCACTTGCATCATAAAAATTACACCACCAATCACCAATGCTAATGGTGACATTATGGCAATTTATTGTGGTGGTATAATGATGAAATGTTAGGATAAACAAAATAATATTTATATAAAATGCAAATTTGACAATGACATAAATGCTATTTTTATATTTTATACTAACAATTATAAATCATATTTTATTGTTTTTTAAAATTATTATTTTTGATTATTTTTTCTCATATTAATTCATTGAAATAATTATAAATTTTTGTATAAAATATAAAAAATATTTAAAAAGTATTAAAACAAAGTCACATTTCAATCATTTTCTCATTTACTATAAACATAGTTAGATTAGATGGCTAAATCCTTAGGCCTTTATTGATGTGATCCCATGAGCATTAAATATTCTAATCATAATGAGGTATCCTATCGAGCATTGCAAATTTTCACTATTAATTTTGATAAGTGTAAAATGGTATGGCCCATAAATACACATTAATTATTAATTCTAAATCTGTGTCCACGTGATTGAAAATCCAAGTAGTTAATATAAATTACAGCAAAGTAAGTATATATTTATTTTAATTTTTTAATTTAATCAATTTTTAAAATAAAATTTACTTTGAAATGAGTATTTATTATTGTATTATATGAATATGTCATCAACTTTACGACATCTCAATTAATGCTTAGTAATTCAAAAGTTAACATAAACACATATGAATATAATACAACATAAATTTGCTATAATAAACAATAAATATAACAATAAAAATATATAAAAATCACATTTTATGTTTGTACTATTTAACATGTTTTAAATATGATGGATGTTAACTTTTCATATTCAACATTATAAAATGAAGAAAAAAAACATAATTGACCAACTATACATACCCATAATAAAATGACATATCCACTCCACAATCTTGTGTGATGTATCCAACATCGACATCATGGGTGTCAAAATGACGTCCATATGCCCACATAGATGGGAACAAATAGACCTATAAAAATGCAAACAAAGGACTATGCCATATGTCTAATAACTTGAGTATTAATAAAACCATAATACATGTTACAATTCAAGTGTGCATTATAAATTGAATGTGGCATTCAGAGATAGTATTATAGAGTTGTTGCACCCGATCCTTGCATTTAGTGTGTCCTATTCTCCACGTGGGTAACGACTAGACACACCCAATTTTTTCTATGATCTGGAAAACCATCGAATTATTGGGAAATATATTTAGCATATTTTATTTTAAATGACAAGGAAAAGGCATGCTTCTACTGTTCAACCATCTGAATTCTTTCTTGTTTGTATCTCATTTCCTATTTTTCTTTTCATACACCACAACCCATGGTTATGTTGCCTTTGTGTTGTAAAGAACACATTTATTGATGGCATCAATTTTTGAATTTGTTGATGTATACAATATTTCAAAACAAATAGTATGAGATCAAATATATATTATCAACTTCGGTATAAATAATTTCTCTATACATATAGGAACTATCAACAATGATGGAATTTTTTATGTAATCCAACGATTTGTCTATAGGAACTGTCAACAATGATGGTTATATGATGGTCTGATAGGTTGTGGTCTAGAAATAATTTGGTGTCAAGTGGGCATGCTTTATGAGAGTTTGCAATTAGTCGGTGGTACTTTACAAAGTGGTAATATGAAACACTTGTCAACAAGAACCCAACTTTTATAACCCAATGGGCATGTTCTTCAAGTTATTGCAATTGAAAGGCAGATGAGGCCATGTACAAGTCAAGAGTGATTTGAAGTTTGCATACAAATGTATACTTCTTAGTCCCAACATCTAAGCCAAAGACATGATTTGTAGAAACACTCTTAAAACAAAATAATCCTCTCTTCATCTGTAGAGTGTCGATTCTGCTTCTTAGAATAAAGGTAGGGATACACACAAGATGCAATGAAAATAAGGATTATAAAGTGCAAGAATATATCATAATCACATAGGTGCACATTCCTTGTGTCCCCAACAAAACAAGGGAAACTTAAGAGGGGGTGTCAGTGGAAAATAATATGTTCTTTATAAAAATAAAAAAGAAATATACCACTCAATTCTCTATTGTGGTGGTTAAGGTTTTCCTCTCTACATTGCAAGTATAAAAATGTATCTCAACCCTTTCCATAAACTACCTCATCTATACCAAAGTCCAGCGATGATTAGGCTTTCCAGATACTGGCCAGTCAAAGAGGAATTCTTTGTTCTTTGTGCAATCGTCCAATGGAATAATAGAGTGATTGCTGTTTTTATCTCTTCTCTAGATGACATGGCCTTAGACCTGCTGCAAATAAAAAATTCTGTCCTTGATGAAAAAGAAAAGGTCTCCCTCCTCAAAACAAAGATGGATCTGTTAAACCATCTGTTATCAGACTCGGAGGAAATCAAAACTGCTGTCTCTGCAGCCGCAGAGAAAATAGAAAGAAGATTGGAGAAAATTGAGGAACTCATTGTACAAACAAACAATCTTAAAACTAGAGTTCCAAAGGTAAGTCTAGTGGCTTTTTCTCTAGCCACACAAGGATATGAGAAGAAGTCTGCCAAGCCTCAGCTGGAAAGAAGTTTTTCTTTCGGAATGTTTAGGGCAGACCAAGAAGAAGATGATCGACCGGATTTTGATTTTGGTCAAAATGATGCGGACTTAGAAGAAGTCCAAGACTGGATAGGATTCTTCAAATCCTGTAAAACTGCCCTTGAGCCAAAGTATCTTCAAATGATGTCTTCACATACAATCAAAACTGGAGCAATTGATTTTCCTCAGTCCTCTGCTCAGAATGATACCTCAATGACTTCTGCATCAACTGTCCCACAGTTTAGCAGCAAGTTTGGTATTAATTCTGTTAGTAGCATAATATCTCAGATGCCAAAACACCTGGTTCTTAACATCCACAAATGCTCACAGTGATCGAACATCAACAATCATCAACAATCCATTCTTCCTCAATTCTTTATTATATTCAAGCAATCTTATCTTCAGAGCATTACAGATAACAATTTACAGACTCAAACAGGCAGATCGGCTTCGGGCTGCGAAGGTCGTCACTGCAGACATATACAGAACCTAATCAAATCTTTTGATGAGATCTTATAGCTTAGAGCCAAGTCTCAGAGCATACGCTTTGTTACAGACACAGATCTACGACACTTCAGATCTTTTCTGATGCAGTGTTATAGCGAGATGCCAACCTGCAGAGCATACTTGTCTGATTACAAACTATCACACTTGAGTTTCTGGTGCGATCTTTTAGCGCAAGGCCAAGTCACATAGCATAATCCTCATACAGACTCTATACTTATGTGCAGAGTAGACTACTTGCTCAATACACAAACACGACTCGAATTGCAGACACTTAGACTTGCAGAGCGGACTACTTGCTCAATGCAAACAACACACTCACAAATGAGGCCCGAGGCCTTTATTTATACAAATCTCAACCGGTGGTCCGGTGAGCTAAAACCGACAGTCACAGATTAGTCGGTAGATCCGGTAATAAAACTGACACCTAAAGGTCGAAACCAAATCATCTGGGGTGACAAGTGGGGACTACCATTTGTCGTTATCTCGTCCCTTAAATAGCTGGAGGCATTGCGGGGACCCGAAATCTTCTTTTCTGACAGACTGAATCTGACAAACTTTACAAGGTGGAGCAGTACTGGCCCATGACAGCTAGAAACCTAACTATTACACTGTGGAGCTTTAATCCGGCCCACTACGGATACAATGTTGGGTAAAGCTGGCCGACTCAGCCTTCGGATATTGCCCACCGCTGCTTCCATTTAATCAAAGCCATCTCGTCCTTGGAAACAGGCGCAATCTCTGCAACCATCGATCTCAATTCCGCCACATGTGCATCCGAGCATTCCATCTCCATCTGAATCATAATAAAATTGGGAATCCTCTATATAGGGTGGTTGTTCATAAATTCTGGTGGATTATAGAGTTGGTCTCCGAAGCAACGCTCTATGTCAAACCCATGAAACAAGGGTTTGGTCCATATAAAAATTCACTTCTAAAATGGGACTCAACTTTATAATTTAGTGGTGTTTGTCGAGTTATAATTTTAGAGTGTTTAGCTTTCCCCTTTTCATCCTTCATGATAAAATTCTGTGTGACATATATTTCATGGTCTAATGGTTTGTAAGATCCACCTTCATGGATTAGCAGGAATTTGAACCACTGATGGTTCTGATCTGCTATTTGCATATCTGCTTCTGTATGTGCTATGAAATTAGCACATCTGTTTGTCCAGTCTACTCGAGGACAGAAGCGATCCAGGAGTATCTCAGTCCAACCTGTCCAGGCGATGTTTCTTAGATTTGTAGTATCAACGCAGATAACAAATTTCCCTTGCTCTCTGCAAAATTGCAGAATAAGGCTGTAGGTGTACCAGGAAAGTCTTCCGAAACCAATGTCCACATACCAGACTTCTCCTTCTTTTTCTAGATTGCAGTCAATCTAGACATCGCGGTCCTTGATAAGCTTTTCTCTAGCATTATGGAAGCTAAGGAAAGATCCCTTCTCCCATCTCTCCAGAATGTCTAATTTCAAGGGAGAGGTCTAAATTCGCTCAATGGTGCAGAGCTCAAGGAACCTTTCAGATTCTTCTCTTGGACTCTCGTCCAGTAGTTTTCTTCTTTTTCCCTCTGGAAAAACATCTTCCCATGGATAAAGCTAAACTCCTCCTGTTGGAGTAGGGATGATGGAAGTTGTTAGCGGGTTGGCTGGGGCTTTGCTGCTACCTGGTCTGGAGCTCGAACTGGAAGCTCCGGCTGAAAACATATTTAATGCAGGAGGCTGGGCTGATTCTCTGGTTAACATGTCAGCCAAACAGTTAAGATATCCAGGCTTATAAATAATTTCATAATCAAAATTGATAAGCCATAAAAACCATTTTAATATCCTACTATTGTTTTCTTCCATTAAACTTTCATTCTTTATAATGTCATGCATGATTTTAAGGTCTGTTCTAATAGTAAACTTTACAAGCTTCAGGAACAGACGAAAGTGTTGGACTGTCTTTTTGACAGCCAAGATCTCCTTGTGGCTTGATGGATAATTTAACTCTGCTGCTTTGAAGGAACCAGATCCATAACCACAAATAAATTCTCTGATATCTATGGCTTCAAGTAATACTCCTCCCCATGTCTGAGAGGATGCATCTGTTTCAATGATTAAGCCACCAGTTCCAGTTGGCAGGGACAAAGGAGGCAGATCCAGAACTTTCTTCTTTATCTTCTGGACTGCTTCTAACATAGCTGTTGACCATTTCGGGGGGTTCTTTTTTAATCTCTGCTGCAAGATGAAAATGTCAGCGGCTTGACCTTTATAAAAAGGTCTGATGTAATTCAGAGATCCGAGGAATCTCTGCAATTGGGTCTTGTCAATAATTTCATTAGGAAAACTTTTGAAACATTGTAAAACATGTTCTTGGAGAATGACTTGACCCTTTTGGATCTTGAATCCAAGAAACTCAATCTCTGTTTTCCCAATCTCCATTTTCGGCTTGGACAGAACCAATCCATGCTTGAAGACTAACTCATAAAATTTCTGCAAGTGCTTCTGATGGTCTTGCAGCGTTCTGGAACATATGAGTATGTCATCAATAAAAACTAATGCCCAACTGAAATCACGGAAGATATCTTCCATCCTTTTCTGAAATTCAAAAGGTGCATTGTTAATCCCAAAAGGCAACATTGTCCACTGATATTGCCCATGAGGCACGACAAATGCTGTCTTGAAACGATCTTTAGGTAAAATACCAATTTGATAAAACCCTGATTTGAGATCAAATTTACTAAAGATCGTGCAGCCTGTTATTCTCTGCAACAAGCTGGCTTTATCCGGAAGAGGATACCTTACTTTCTACAAAGCTGCATTAAGTGGCTTGAATTTTACCACTAATCTAGGCTTTCCTCTTTTCTGCTCAGAGTGCTTGTTTACTACAAATGCCCTACATGCCCAAGGGCTCTTTGAAGGTTCGATTAAGCCTTTGGCTAGCAGTTCTTTTACTTCAGCATCACAGAACTGCCTTTCTGAAGGTGACATGAGTGCAGCAGATGCTCTCATTGGCTTAATACACTGAAGAGGGTCATAAGGGAGAGAGACGAAATACTTTTCTCTCGTCCAGAATGCATTTGGATTATCTGAGCAGCAATCCTTTATTAGTTTCTCTGATATTTCTTTAAGTGTCTTTTCACCATGAACATCAGAGAAAACCTTACTACGCTCCATCTTCATGAGTTGAGCTCTGTTAGGGGTATGTACAGGGTTTAACTCAACTATTTTACATTTAGGAGAAGACCTGAAAGATATAGGGAGAGATACTACCTTCTTATTCAAAATACAGGTCAATTGCATCTTTCTATGATCTACTAGGTAAGGGTTGACTCTATGAAGGAATTCAGCTCCTAAGACACAATCTTCACTGAGGTCATCCATCCTATAGACAGTTAGCTTATCTTTTATGCCATTAAAATTAACAGGAAAGAGTTTGGCTTTGGCTTGGAGAGGAACTGGGGTTCCATTGATTGTTGTTCCTCCATTGGTAGTCTTTTCCCAGTAAAAGGAAGGCAAAGCAAAACCTCTAGCTAAATTTACTTGACACCCTGAATCTATCATACAACTAAGATAATATGGTTTATATTCACATGGATGAAACTGTAGAGGAATATACACTTTGGGACCTGAAAGCATAGAGAGGCTAAGATTCTGAGGAGACTCAGGTTCAGGGGACTCTTCTCTAGTGCTTTCCAAGCTTAAAGCACTTTCATAGTGCTTGCTCAGGTCCTCATCTAAAGACTGATCACACTCTGTCTGAATCACTTTCACTGCATTCTTCAAGTCTTCAATCTCAGCACAGAGTTGTCTCAGCTGCTGTTGTTTTTCTCTTATTTCTAGCCTTAGCTTAGCTTTTCTATCCCGACGAAACTTCTGTCTCTCTGAGTGTCCTTCAGGATAATTTTGATATAAATCAACAGGCTTATAAGAGAGAGAAGTGACGTATTCAACTTTCTCCTTTCCTTTTGTATATTCGAGTTGTCTGAGCAAATCTTTCTTTCTTTCTCTGAGGTTTGGTCTCTTCTGGTATTCCTACAACTCAATTGTAGATAGTTGTAAATCTATTACAGCAATCTGTTTTTCAAGTTCTTGATGCTGTGAAAAAGAAAACATATTAAGAGCAAAATTAAAATCAAACTCTGGGACCTCATATCCCCCATTTGTTGACCAATAAACTTCAAAAATAATATTGATATCATTAACTTCAAAATAATAGTGATATCATTAATATTTGACAAATTAATCATCTTATTCTGCAAATTTGAAGCATGTATTTGATCTGCCATTTTTCTGACACTATGATTTGTTTTTTCTTTTGTTTCTGGTGAACATCAGAGAATTGTGTCAGGGAGCTCTGCCTTCTTTTCAAGTTCAGTGAGGGATAAAGAAGATAAATAAGCCAAAGGATCTCAATAATTGGAGGGAAGTGAAAGAGGAAAGCTGGTTGACAAGGGTGCCAGCAAAGGAACTAAGCAGTTAGTTGCAGACATGCAAATTTTGCGGACCCTTGCAAAGTACCTATGGCTGAAAGACAATCTAGAGTTTCTGATAAGGCTCTTGGTATATTTGAGTCTGTTGGTAGGAGGCAAGGTAAGAATCAAGGATTCAACTTGATTTACATGACACCGGAGTCAGTTTACACTATTCCCCTCCCCTCTTTTATGTTTTTTTGTAAAAGGTTTTGAAATATGATCTAATTCAATGGGACTGACCATTTCTGGTTTGATGTAATGATGAGATACCATTATGGCCTATATGTCTTGCATAAATTCATATATTAGGCTTGGCCATGTGATGCAACTATTGGCCAAATTATTGTATAGGTTTTTCACTGCTCATGTTCAGTATGATCTGCTTGACAACAAGTTGGGTGACAAGCCACCAAAGCTAATAAACAGTAACTCTTGACAATTCAGATTCTTTTCTATTGCTTTTTGGAAATGAGAACCAATGAGAACCACATGCAAGAATTTGTTGAAGGATTTGGCCACGAATTAGTTTGGTTTATTTGAATTTTTTGTTGGTCCTCAACTGCGATCTCAATAGCCAGGTTCAAATTTGAATTTGAATTTGGGAAGCAAAAAATTGCCAAAAATTTAGGGAAATTAAAAGAAATTGGAAAGAGTTAGCATGGAATTTGCATATGTAAAAATAGATGTATATATAGTTTGACCTTTCACATGTGTGTATGCATATATTTTAATCTAAATGGTCGATTTCATGCAGAAGGTTTATTTATTATTTATTATTAATCATTAAAAAGGCTTTGTTTCTGTTAAGATACACAAAATGTTACAAAAAAGAGAGGATCTACTAGTGTTAATATTCCTGAAAACCAAGTGCCTATGTACGACACTAATATCATAATCTGTATTTATCTAGCTGTTATCAATACAAATGACAAAGGGGATATAAGTCAACCTTATTTAGAATCAGAGAATTTATATAAACAAAATGCTTCTTATATACTTAACCACCCATTTAATCAATAAGGATAGCCCAAACATACAATAGTGGTGAAATATCTGCATGTTTGTTGTTGCTATATCTCCCAAGGGGCTCAGTAGAATCCTTCACAAAAGTCGAATTACAGCTACAAGGGCCTGATACCATAGAGCCGCAAGGGCAAAGTGTTTCTTGTTGTCAGTAAAAAAGGATTAGCATGCATTTTTCCATGAAACTCCCCTTTACACAAAAGTGGGAGATTTGCAACACTTAGAGCTTCATTGCTAACCAACTTAAAAAACATATTTAACTTCAAACTAACCTACTTGCAGAACAGAGATGGTAGGGGCATGGGACTTATTGCAGATGCAGGAAAGTTGGTGGCCCTATTACTTGGCTATACAAGATGCTTTCCCAAGGGTAACTTCTTCTCCTAAAGGATTATACTCCCTTGAGTCCTCTTAAATTGATCCTTATGTGCTTTCAACTCTTTGAGCCTCTCTTATATGAGGGACAAAATAGTAACCAATTATTGATATGGTGTAACTCTCTTGAAGGTATTGATGCTTTCACCATAGAAAATTGCTCATCATATCTCAGAGTGATAGCAGTTTCAATTCTTTATTTCTTGAATATTTTCATGTTAAATTTCTTCCCGTTAGCTTCAAGTACACCTCTAAATCTCCGTCTCATTATCTTCCCACTTAAGTCTTGCAACTCTCTTCCTTCCTCTACTTCCCATGGTTTCAACTCTTCCTCTTGGATATTTGTAGACACAAACCCAGTCAACAGGGGTTCCCACTCTGTTGACACCTGAACCACCGCAATTTCCCTGAGCACTGGACCAGACAGGTTTTACCCCATCCAACAACACCCGTAGAGCGGATGAAGTCTAACCCGAGATGTTTGAGGGAGAGATGATGGAAACAAGTTTCAGTAGAATGAGAGAGGGAAATGGGCATCAACTTATCGACTTAGTGCAACATTAACATATCTGATCATTCACTTAAGCATTAACATAACCAATCATTATTCAACAGGTCACATCATTACGTCAGATTGTCATAAACATTTCAATGCGCAAACAGATCCAACATAATAACATTATTCAAAGTAGGAAAACATAGCAGCATTTACTGATTCATGTCGCATCTACACATTGTATTCATAATTGCATTGCAAAAGATAGTAAAACATGAAAATAGAAAAGAACACAATGATTCAGCTCAACTTTCCATCATATCATATCACTTCTACACAAAATCACAGATTCTCCAAAAAAAGTCACAGATCAACAGATCTCAGTTCATGCGCAGATCTTACATAACCAAAAACTCAGACAGATTCAAGTTCAATGTCTCAAGATCATTCGAAGATAAGATGCTCCAAACATGCTTAACACTTACAATTCAACATCTAGTTATAGGATTGTGCCTTTACATTCAAGGTCCACTTAGATAACTTCCTAACTAACTCTTAACTGATTCTACAAAATAATGACCAACATCTGCACAATGTGGTCCAAAACTACAAAAGATGACACAAAAATTATATATAATATTCTATTTCCATCTTGCGCGCCCTAAATATTAACTAACTTATCCCAAAATCTCTTTCCAACAAGCCCCCAACACAATCTTGTGGCTCTCCCTCAAGCCACGCTAACTCGACATGGTGTACTTAGTAATCTTGAGCTTGAAATCCTCATACTGCTAAGTAATCTCCTTGACCTGCACTTTGATTCTGTTAGCTATCTCCTTGCTCGTCTTCAGATCATGTGTGATTGGATGCTCGACCATTTTCTCGATGATCTCCTTTTTACCTTCCTGTGCTTCCTATAGCGTAGAAACCACTTTAACTCAAAGTTGTGCTCCAATCTCTTGAAACATATCTAGTTGTGTGTTGCATCGTTGTTTCCTTTCTCGCGCCTTCGATACCCACTGCTATAGGTAATTTAGCTCCATTGACTTGGTGATATGAACCATCGGCGACATCGCTCTTAGTGATGTCTTCAATGTCGCCAACTGCCCTTCTACTTCTTGCAACTCTGTGGTCATTTGCGCCAACTGCTTATCCTACACTGCGCTTCCCCAAAACTACGTAGTCACATCCGTCACTCTCTTATCCTCTTGCTCCATCTCGTTGAGTTGTGTTGTTAAATATGCTCTAGCACTTTTTCGCTCTACTATTTGCTCTCATGGCGTGTTCGGGTGCACCAAGGCCTCCAAAATGCTATTGTCCTGATGTAACTAGGAAAGGATGGCCCCAAGCCGCTGTGCTCTGGCCACCGCATCCAGATCCGCATTACTCTCTAATACATACTGGGAGGCATCCACAACTGCCTCTTCCAATTTTACTCGGCTATCCCAGAGATGCACCTTCTAAACTACAAGGAGATCCTGTTCCTTTTTCAGCTCTATAATCTCCTCGACACTCTTTGCCTTCAATTCCTCTTATGCTTCCTTCAATGCTTTGATTTCCTATGCTTTCTCTTCCATCAAATTCTCCTTTGGATGTTGCAATTCCTTGACCTCTTTATGCGCTTCCTCCTCTTTCTCCTACAACCACAAGAATCGATCGCTGATTTCTTTTTGTCTGTTTGCCAACTCCTGGTTGGAAAATCTTTGCAAATGTACCAAATTTTCTGTGGACAATGCGTTGACGCGATAGACAAGTTCTTTAATTGCTATAGGGAGGCATTTAAATCCTTGTTGTTGGTATCAATCGCAGTCAAGGGAATCTGAACATTCTAAACCCTCATCCCAATGCTGATTGATCTAATGTCCCACACAGTCACTCCTTCTAGTGCTCTCTTCGAAACAACATCATACAAAGAATCGAGTTTTTTTCTTACCTCAGCAAACCCCTCTTGCGTTGATTTCTTCATTTCCTTGTTGCCGCATCTGTTGCATCTGCAACCACCTTGATAAGTCGATTAAACTGTGCTTCCATCCCTAGCATGGCACTACTACTCGCACCCTACTCCATGCACCTCTTTATTCTTAACTCATTGATTACACGCTCTGCTTCTGAGTCCGTAGGTGTCTTCAACGATTCTTGTTCTGAATCCTAATCACTCTGTTGGTCATCCTTGTTCATGGGATCAACTGGTGCATTGGTCAGGGGTCTCGTTGATGCTTCTTCCAAACTAACTAGTTCTCTCCTTGCTGCAGGCCAATCAATAAGCATCACCTCCAACTCTGCATCAAACAATTTATAAGGCATTGACAACCATTGCCTATCTGGGTCACGCCGCAATTGTATGTGAATGGCGGGTGGTCCAATTGCGAACCGCGCAATCCTTTAATATTTCGGCGCAACTTCCTTGAAAAATCGGGGGACTTTAACAACTGCTTCCTGTAGGTTCTAGTAGCGTGCACCCTTGCATACTTTTATTGCCTCCACTTCCATACCTCGATAGTCATCCAACTCCATCCAAGCCACGAGCATGATCAAGATCAACAACCAAATGTATGTAAACAACTCCCTCCTGGACTGCTACTGCATCTTTCACCAACTGGTTCAGTAGAAAGAGTGACTAGTTCATTTCCACACCTTCTGCGCATTGCTCTGCACATGCAATAAACCCCGAGTTAGATTGAATGGAGTGGTTCTTCCTAACCACTTTGCTGGCCAAAATACTTGTGCCGACACACACCCTCCGATCATTGATACTATCGATGCGGTAAGGCCTCTCGACGTGCTGCAACCCATATCGCTTCTTCAATCTTGTCGCCAACTTCTTGTAATTATACCTTCCTTTAAAGTACTGTGAAGGGTCTGACCCATCCTTAGGCAACCCCGTGATGTCTGAGATCAATCCTACTGTAATTGCGACTGGTGTGTCCAGGCACAATGTTCCGCCTTGAAAGCAGGCCAAAATATGCTTTACACAGGCATTCACATTGTTTAACCACCCAAAATGCGACATGTTAATCAGTCCCATTGAACCTCGTTTTATTCAGCCCCTTCATCTAATCGTGTGAAATGCCATCTATTGGACCGCCTCCTACTACTACCATCAACACATATGGTTCCAACGTAACATCCTCTAATGCAAGCAAGTCATGGTCTTCGTATTTCATCTGCATCAGTGCATGCACAATATCTATAGTGTATACCATCCCCTTTGGTATCGTCGACATCCTTATTTGGTACTTTTGATTCTTATTGGGCTTCCTAGGCTTCGCACCAGGTCGAATGGGAGGTATATACCCAGAGGTTTCCTTAATAAAAACCCCTATACGAGCCACTGACTCCTCAACTCCTCAGTTCGATGGCCCTATCTGTGCAGTTTCCTCTTCTTGTGCCCTCGTAGATGTTTCGGTCTGTCTCTTCTTTGGCGTTGGGGAGCTAGGCTTCTGACCCTTACTCTTCTTCTTCGGCACCGATGATGATCCTATTGACATACTTGCGACTTCCTCTTCAATCATGACTGGGCTGACTTGTGATTCTCTGCCATTGGAAACCTCAATTGTGACTGGTTCACTCTACATGCCACACCAATGCCCCATAATGCCGAGTAGTTGTTGAACCTCACTTCAATTAGAAATGCCCTCAACTAACTATGACTCGGCTATGAAACTCTGCAACTATGCTCACTCTTTGCAAAATGGTGAATGCCAGGTGCATTCAACCCCTTCTTATAGCATCAAGCCGATCACACCTTCATCATTATCAAATCAATTCCAATCATGATGACCAAATCCTTCATTAAGGACCTGAATCTGATGATGATTTTGTCAATCCAACGGTCGAATCGACCATAAATGCGCGTCGTTTCAACAAGCACCGTTGGTTAACTGCTTTTAACTATGTTCATTTATTTTTGATTTGACTCTGTGCACAACCCTACCGCTGTCACAGCATGACCTCCTAACTGCGCTACTGACTCCTACTCTTGCGCACCCACTTCCTCCTGGTGCGCCCTCCTTCTTTCTATCCATCCATCCTAATTTTTTTTTCATTGCGCAGTGCCCCAAGCATTGCGCTATTCTGGGCCCATCCTATAGGGCTTCAGCTTGCTACCATTCACTAGCTTTGGCAGCATTGCTCCATCTAACTTCTGCAGTTGAACTGCACTTCCTAAAGTAATGGAATTAACAAGATATGGACCTAACCAATGCATCTGTAACTTACCTAGATGCTTCATGAACTTGCTGCCGTACAACAAAACCAAGTATCCTTGCTGAAACTATTTCTTATTCATGTGTCAATCATGCCAGGATTTTTGGCGATCCTTCTTGACACGCTGGTGAAAACCTGCGACAAACAGATCTTCCTTGAGTTGCACTATCTGTGTCAAGCGGTCTTCTAATGCTTCTTCATCGTCCATAACCGCCACTGCTGCTATCCACAAACTCAGAACAATGTAATCCATAAGCATGACTGCCTCTTTCCCATAGAACAATTTGAACAGTGTCTACCTTGTCAATCTCTTGCAAGTGGTGCGATATGCCCAAAATATTATTGGAATCTTCAAATCCCAGTCATCGTAGTTTGCATTACATACCTTTGTAAGCGCATGCTCCAATACTTTATTGAATTCCTCCACGGTTCTATTTGCTTATGGATGATATAGAGGACTCCTCTTATGTTGTATCTATAGCTCCTCAGTCAGCGTGCTTACTGTGTGATTGATGAAGTGACTCCCTTGGTTGTTCATCAATATCCTTGGACATCTGAATCGAGTAACATTGTTATCAAACAGGAACCTCACTGATATCGTAGCGATGCAAGCCATGACCGATGCATCCTCCGCCCATCTTGTTAAATAGTTGATCGCCGTAATGATATACCGCACACCTGTTCTCTTCCTAGGTGGGTTTATTGGTCCCACAAAGTCCACGGCCCATTTATCAAATGGTTGAAATACCACCTGAGGTACCAGTGGCATCTCATCCCTTTATAATGGTTTTCCAGTTCATTGACAAACATCGCAAATCCACGCATAATCTATCACATCATTATGAAGAGTGGGCCACCAAAGCCCTGTGCGGAGCACCTTTCTACCATTATCCTGACCTCCATAGTGTCCACCAGCAATTCTAGCATGTGCCTCTACCAATATCTGTCCTTGTTCATGTGGTAGGACACACCGTCATAAAATCTTGTCTAATCCCAGTTTATAGAGTTCTCCAGCGATCAACTGGAAATCCGAGGCCTTAACCACCAACTGCTTCTTCTGAATTGTAGTAAGGTCCTGTGGTGCGGTTCCCATCACCAAAAACTGAATGATTTGATCATAATAATCATCAACCATGTCAAATATGAACAACTCCGCATCTGGAAGTCCATCTTCAATGTTTGTTGGTTCCTCACCTGTCTCAATTCAAGATAAATGATCTGGGACAACATTTAGGAGACCCGACTTCACAATTATCTCAAAATCAAACTCCTGAAAGAGAAGTATCTCGTGGCATATATTCCCCCCCAACACAGTATTATTGACCAATTATTTCAAAGAAGAATGGTCTGTGAACATCTTAAAATGACAACCCAACCTGTAATGCCTAAACTTTTGTAGCGCATATACCATCACCATACCTTCTCTCTCTGTGGTTGTATAATTTTTCTTTGTAGATGACAAATTTTAACTAGCAAAATCAATCGAGTGATCTAGATCTCCTTCCCCTGGTTGCGCAAGCACTAATCCCAGTGCAACAGATGATGCATCCACATGAAAATGGAACTCCTTGTTCCAATCGAGAAATACTAGTATTGGTGCAGAAGCCATCTTGGCCTTCAGCTTGTTGAAACTTCCTTGACACTCTTGACTCCATAGAAATACACCGTCCTTCTTTAGCATATTTTCCATTGGTGTTGTGATCGTAACATACCCTTGTATGAACTTGTGATAATACCTTGTGTGCCCCAACGCCACTCTAAGCATCTTCACATTTGTAGGCGGCAACAAGCTCAAGATCAACGCAATCTTCGCGATGTCAACCAACAGTCCTTGCTTGCAAACAATTTGACCCAACAACAACCAAAAAGGTGCGCAAAAAATACACTTCTGTGATTTCAGTGCGATCTAATGCTGTCGACATCTTTCTAGCATTAGTCACAAGTTTTCTAGATGGTATCTGATCAATCCATAAACTGTCCTATCATCCATATAAACTTGCAAGAAACTTTGGATGAAATCTTTGAATGCAGCGACAACAACACAGGAAGGTATCGTTGGCACATTATTCAACCCAAAAGGAATCACAATGTACTAAAACAACCCCCTTTAGTAACAAATGTTATTTTGTGGCGATCCTCTTTTGTGATCCTGATCTGGTGAAAGCCAGAAAACACGTCTGTGAAAGAATACATCTCCTGACTACCTACGCCTTCTAGAACTTCATCAGTGAATGGTGTCAAAAATGGATCATGTATACACGCATCATTCAATTTTCTTAGGTCAAAACAGATCCGAACCTCACCCGTTTTCTGATCTTGGACCACCATAGGACTGATCCATTCTGATTCTTCAACTGCATCTATTATTCCAGTATCGAACATCCTATCAAGCTCAGCTTTTACTCTCTTCTTGTATCACAGATTCAGGCAATACAACCTCTACCTTATTGGTTTTGCATCTGGTTTCAATGGGATATTCATCTCTCCTAAATCTCCCAGTATCCCCTTCATCTCAAAAAACTTTGTAGGGAACAAATCTTGGAATTCATGCAACAAGTATGTAATCTTTGCCATCGTTTCTTCATCCTAGTAGTCCCCAACATTTGCAAAACTTGGGTTCTCTTCTATCCCAATGTTGACCTTTCTAATATTTAATAGCCGCTTCATTGGATCCGTCGGTACATCAGGTGTTGCGACATCCCGACTCCCTTCTATTTCCATAATATTGATATTCCATAGGTCATCATCATCCTTAGGTCCTCTAGTCGCATTATAACATTCCATCATCGTCTGCATGTGACAATGTGCATGCGGATCCACTGGATATGCGATGGCACTACCTTCATAATAACATCGCGTATAAGATGCGGCGCATTATGAACATCTGAATTGGCATCCGCGAAACTGAAGGTGTGAGCGAAGAAAACCATAAAATCCTCCCAGGTAGTCATCTCTCTGCGCAACTCAGCTGATACATACCAAGATCATGTCATTTCATCCAATGTGTGGACAAATGCATGGACCTACTCATCATTTGGTCGTGATTCCCACAAGGTCTGACACTCCATCAGATTATTACCAAGACTGTTCCTCCCATCGTATCTTCTAGCATGGTACACTTATGCATCTCCTAAGAGAATTGTCATTAATATTCGACACTGTGACCATCCAGTGATTGATTTCTTATGGGTCACCCACCATTGTGCTAGAATAACATTTAGTGCTTCCTCCAATGCCAACAACCGTCGTGGTTCTGACACCTTATCTTCAAATTCAACAAGAAACTCAGATAACTCAGGAAGACCTTCATATATTTGTAATTCAATAGTCTCAGTTGCAACACGACATAGTGACTGCGTAATCAAGCCGCACTTTCTTAGCGACGCCTCATGCAAGCAGTTCTACCAATTTTCTAAGGCATCATCAGAATTAGAAGACGCAGATCTAGCACTACACCAACCGAGTTCCCCATTAGCAATTGGATGTACATAATCTTCTGAAATGTTATATGCATGATCCCATCCTTTGACAAATTCATCTTTCAGGGGCTCAATATACCTTCGTGCTTCATTTAGACCCATCTAAGCAGCGACTCTAATGTCTTGATTCTCAAATTTCATCACGCGCTTCTTAAAATCGATCACTTCCATACTATCACTGGCCCATCCATCCCGAGCAATATAGGATAGGATCCTCCACCATCATCAACTTCAATCACGTCAAAATCAGTATAGGTCTTCATGCCTTCCACTTCCACAGCAAGGTGCGGAACTCGCCCAATCGGCGTTACTCTGGCCTGGTTTGCCAGTCGCAGCTGTACAGGAGACCAGCTTAGCATTGGGCTCCCCATATTTTTTGATGTCTATCTTGTCAGAATATTAACATCTGACCTAGATCTAGAATAACTGAATCGACCTCAGAGTCCCCAATCTGTATATTCATGCGCATCTATTTTCCTATCTTTTTCTTATGCAGGGAGTTTACTACGGAATCCTTTCGCCCCTTAGTCGGTCGATGCAAAATATTCTTAATCTTGGCATGAGCATCATGATCTCTTGCCAGCGACAAACAAATTTCAAGTTCTGCAAGGTACCATGTGGTCGTGATAGTCCTACCTCTAAATTTGAATCAAAAGCAGTGGGAATTTCGTAAACAGGTAACTTACCAGGATTTCTTCCGATCACATCGCGCGCTTCAAAGAATGTATATTTCTTCGCGTTGATTTCAAACTGCACCTTCTTTTTTCCAACCAACCTGACTTGTGGAATCAGACTATCTTGTCCAGTTGTCGCACCTTCGCGAGTGAATATAGCGACATCAACATCCTGCGTTCTGGGCTCCTCCGAGATTGTTGCAATCGTCGGTCCTTGATTCTGGTTTAGCGGTGGATTCACGTTTTGATTTGTAGTCTGGTTCTAAATTGGAATTTGGTTCCATTATGACTCTGTAGCTAGTTATGTACTTGATTCTATTTCTACAACTGGTTCTGGTTCTGTAATTGGTTATGATTCTGCAAGTGTGGAACATTTCCGGCTTGCCACCTTGCAATCAGTTGTGGACAATTCTCAACAATGTGATCAATTATGGTACAATACATACACATACATTGCAATTGTGGAAAATCTCTCTGATAATGCCCCAGTTTATCGCAATTATGACATTGGATAGGTCTGCGACCTTGTCCACCTCCTTGACGAAAGCCTCCTCCTCGTCCTCCTCAGTTTCCTCCATGGAATCCTCCTTGTTGTTGGTACTATGGTTGAGAAAATTGTTGCTGTGAGGGATTTGGATGTTGTTGGACATACCTGCAACAAAGCCATTTGAATTTGATTATATTGTGGTTGTGGTGCAAACTGTTGTTGCAGTTGTCACGGTACAAATTGCATCTGCGGTTGCTGCTATGGTACGAACTGAGGTTGAGGTGGTGGTTGTACCACCTGTAGTTGCGGCTGCTGTACCACCCGATGATCCTCTCCCTTCACATAATACGATTCATATGCTCTCTCCTGGAGTAGTTCATATGCGCTACAATATTTAGCTTCGTGGCCAACAGTTCGACAAAATGTGCAGTATAGGTTTGTCGGATTCATTACCATCTTCTGCATGTATCCACACTCTTAATGGCAATGCCCATATACTTGACAAATGTGGCACCATGGTACACTACTGCAACTCAATGGGTTCAGCGCTCGTGAGAATAGGTATTTCCAGAAATTTGGGCAAGTATCCTTGGTATGTCTATCTGCATGACATTGAGTGCACCAGAGATCCTCACCTTGTTCTTTTTGCTTCTTAATTTCTTGCAACTGGAGCGTTAAGTTCGCCAAATGCGTATGAATCTGATTTATCTCGACTGTATTTTATCCAATAGGCAAAGCTACCAACTTCATCGTGATCTCCAGAGTGTCACTCTGTGTCGCAATCTTCTGCTGCATCAACGGTAGTCTGATGTGAGTTAGAAATGTTGCAATAAACCATTATTTATGCTGGATGTTGCTCATCTCAAAGCGGACTCTTTCCATTAGTGTCTTTAACCTTTGATCAAAATCCCAATCAGTCTCATTGTGATACTGCTTAATTTCCTTCAGTTCTGTAATGTTTAGTGCTTTCGAATTTGGTTTTCTTAATTCTTCAATAAGTCCTCTCACGACTTCTTCCAGTGTCTTCACCAGAGTCCTCATAGGAACTTGTACAAATATCATGTACCAATCCAATGCACGACCCTGAAGGGTTGTCAACAATTGGGCCTTCTTGACATCATCATCCATGGTCTATCTGAAAGTCCATACTTCCTCACACATGAACCAGGATTGCTTGGGATCCTTAGTTCCATTCCCATGAAATAAAGGTAAGTTTTCCTCATCACTCACCATCCTGGGCCTTCTTCCTACAATTGTTGATGTACTATTACTATTAGAGTTTTGTTGGCACGTGGGACAAGTCAGTGTTGAACTTGCGTTTTTTTCCTGATTGCAATTTAGTGCACGGAGGTGTGGGTACATTGCTACTGGGAGTTTATCTTACCTTTACCTAGGGCGTAGCCTGGGTATTTTTGTCCTCGTCGTCATTGTAGGGTCTCTTTGTCCCATGTGGTCTTCCTTCATGGTCTTTCTTTTCGATCACAATAGGACCTTCTCCTTTCCTCTACCTCTTTTATTGTCGAAACCTTGCTCCTCCTTTCGTAAGACCAATTTCTTCCTCAAATTCCCTTATAGTCTCATCATAAGTTTCACCCATCTACGCCGTATCATTCCATTCACATCCCCCCTGTCTTCATGGTATCCACAGCCCCCGCACACCAGAGTTCTACTACTCGAGGTGCATCTTCAGTATGCCTTTTTCAAAGATAATCATCTTGATTGACAATTGGAAATGCAATAAGAACCTACCTCTTGGTCCGTTGAAAAATTCCCTTTCTGCTTCGCTGTAGGACTTATTAGTATCAACCATAAACTCGGTGATATAGCCTTCCAAGATACTGTCAAACCAGACTTCAACATCCTGCAATGCTTTGTTGTTGGTTTCTTGCAACTCCTGGATCAGTTTGGGGGTCCAAGACGTTGGATCACCTCCTCGGATTTTTTTTTTGTGATTGGTGAATCGCGCCAACCACTCATACAACTACTTGTGTATGTACCTTTCCAGCCACTTATCCATCGTCAGTCCAGGGTTCTGGTTTTCCCTCTCATAAAAATCTCGTAGCTTTTGATCCAACTAGTCTTGAATTTTTGGTCTTGTCAGATGCCACAACATGTCCTCCCCTCAATCGCAGCAAGGTCACAACAACAGAACCATTTGTTGACACAAACCCAGCCAACAAAACTAGTCGATAGGGATTCCCACTTTATCGACAGGGGTTCCCACTCTGTCGACACCCAAACCACCATGATCTCCCTGATCACCGACCCAGACAGGTTTTACCCCATCTGAAAACACCCGTGGAGTGGATGAAGTCTCACCTGAGATGTTTGAGGGAGCGCTGGCGGAACCAAGTTTCTGTAGAATGAGAGAGGACAATGTGCATAAACTTATCAACTTAGCACAACATTAACATATATGATCATTCACTTAAGCATTAACAGAACCAATCATTATTCAACATGTCGCATCATTACGTCAAACTATCATAAACATGTCAATAAACAAGCAGATCCAACATAATAAAATTATTCAAAGCAGGAAAACATCACAACATTTACTGATTCATGTCGCATCTACTTATTGTATTCATAATTGCATCGCGAAAGACAGTAAAACAGGAAAATAGAAAAGAACACAATGATTTAGCTCAACTTTCCATCATATCATATTACTTTTGCACAAAATCATAGATTCTCCAAAACAAGGCACAGATCAACAGATCTCAGTTCGTGCACAGATCTTACATAACCAAAAATTCAGATAGATTCAAGTTCAATGTCTCAATATCATTTGAAGATAAGATTCTCCAAAGATGCTTAACACTTACAATTCAACATCTACTTATAGGATCATGCCTTTACATTCAAGTTTAACTTAGATAACTTCCTAACTAACTCTTAATTGATTCTACAAAATAATGACCAACATCCGCACAATGTGGTCCAAAACTACAAAATATGACACAAAGATTACATAAAATATTATATTTCTTTCTTGAGTTCCCATTTCCATTTGTGCGGTGTCTTTTAGCTTGTGCAACATCCGCAATGTTGTGCAACTAACTTATCCCAAAACCCCTTTCCAACAATATTCTTGGCCAAGTATCTGACCAACCAACATAATTTTTTTGCACAAAAAAAGTGTTTAATCCATTCTAAAAGAAAAGAAATTGCATTATCCAGGTGCATTCCCATTCCAAGACCATCCAAAAATATTATCCCTTAAAACTAAATCTCCAAAAGACAATAAAGGATCTCCTAGCTAAACTTTTTCCTTCCCTAAAAGCTCATACAACTACATAAAATAGTCTTTTACAATCATAGAAGTTTCTCAATAGATTACATAAAACTTGTTCAAGAAAACAATCCCTAATATAATATTTTCAACACTACATAAATGCCAAAAATAGGTTGGAAACAAGACTTCATAGGATCAAGACCTTTGGAAAGATCTGCACTTTCAACTGAAGGGATGCATAATCAATAGACCGGTTTGATGTGTTCAAATACTTGTCCATGCTTTGATTCCAACACTAACCAACTCCAGCCTCAAGCTGTAAACATTTTTTGAAAAGGCTATCAACAGTAGCATTAAGCTCTCTGTAGACATGAGAATAGGAAATGTAATTAAACCGATTTCATTTTATTTACCTCCTCAAAAGAGTTGAGAACAAACTTTCCATTTCAAATCCCCCCTTCTATCCAATTTATGACTAATATTAAGTCACCAAAATATTGAAGTTTGAATGCCCCTTTCTAAGTGGATGGGATTAAAAGCGGTTTCAGAGTTAGAAGACTAGTACAGTTATTTGGGACCCTTTCCCATAAATATCCCCACACTGTCAAAATAACCCCATTCCCTAGATTTATCCAGAGCCCCAGTACAGTCACCCTAGCAGAGAAGACACAATCATGCTAGAAGAGAAACCCACAATCAAGCTCAACATAGAAACACACAGTCAAGCTCAGAAAAGATACAGTCAAGCTCAATAGAGACATACAATCAAGCTTAACAGAGACACACAATCAATTTCGGTACACAATCACCCTGACAAGGAAGAGGCACATGGTCACATTGGCAAAGGAGAACCACGGTCACGCTGCAAGTGACACACAACCACGCAGCAAGTAACACATAGTCAAGTGACACACAGTCACACAATCGCGTTGGGTACATAGTCACACTGGTAGGGAAGAGGCACATGGTCATGTTGGCAAATGAGAAACATGGTCATGCTGCAAGTGACACATAGTCGCACAACAAGTGACACATAATCACACATTCACGCTAAGAGGGAAGAAGAACATGATCGCATTTGCGGAGGAGAAACATGGTCATGCTGCGAGTGACACACAGGAACGCGGCAAGTGACACACAATCACACAATCACGCTAGCAGGGAAGAGACACATGGTCATGTTGACGGAGGAGAAACATGGTCATGTTGCTAGTGACACACAATCACGCAAAAAGTTACACACAATCACACAGTCACATTGGGTGCAAATCCATGCTAACATGGAAGAGGCACATGGTCATGTTATCAAAGGAGAAACATGGTCATGTTGCGAGTGACACAGAGTGACGCAGCAAGTGACACATAATCACACAGTCACGCTGGCAGGGAAGAGAACCAACAGTCCATGAATCAGGTCATAGTTATTCCCTAGCTGAATAATAGTATCACAAACCAGCCCTAGGGCACAAACCAAGTTCACGACCCACCACACACTTTGCATATTAAGTGAATAAGCATCCCTTAAACCCATGGAAGAAGCAACGAACCCCTAGTTGCACTAATGAATTCCTAGCAGCAAAGGCGACACACCTAAATTAGAGCTATATTTTTTCTTAAGGATAATGAGAGATAAGAATTGAATTTATAACTTCGAAGAACTGCTAGAAGGGTATCTTTCAACACCCTATATTTTATGGTGGTTACACATAAAAGAAAAATTAGGCTGACTTAGTATAAGGTACCTTAGGTCAAATGGTCACATAAATAAATAAAAAATAAAAACAATAAAATAAAAGTTGCTTATTTATGATGCCTAGGCACACTACGAGGAGTGCCCCCTTTCCTCACACACATATGGAGGTATAACATGGTTCCTAAATGATGGATAATGACTTCCTATTTACACGTGGGAGTTAGTTGGCACTTCATTGGACCATTCATTGCACCATTGAACTATTGGCACATATTATTGTGAGGAATATATACCTTACTACTTGGGGGATTATGGTCACTAACATACTAGAGTTTGTCTTGCAGACATAAAGGGTTTGGATGCATGAACAATAGATTAAGGGTTAGTACAATAGGTACCTTTTCCAGATGGTTGATCCTAGCTTTCTATCCCTTCTTCAAATGCTCCAAATATTTCTGCACTTCAATACATGCAACAGATATTGGTGCTTTTCCACGGTATCTCTTATTTTTATATAAAGAAACATGAACATATTACAATTGCATTTATAAATAAATAGCAATATAGAACATGATTCACAGCAATAAAAGTATGCACTAAGAAAAATATGGAAGAAAGACACTCTTTATTACTAAGGTTCAAGAAACATTACAACCCTCTCTGAGACGAGCCTTCTTCTACAGACCTAGAACTAAGTCCTCCTTGTTCCTCTCTCCAAGAGATTTCTCCAGCATAACCTTGCTCTCCAAATTTGCTTCATCTATCCTCTACCCGTCCCCTCTATTTATACTTTCTATTGAGGAGAGGTTATGAGGCCTAGGATGGTTAGGGGAGTTAGGGAAGTTAGAATTTCGAACCCAATTCCCCTAAACTAGTCATATTTTTATTTTTAATTTTTTATTATGGAACTCACGGGTATAAATAACGAAACTCATGAATTTTATACAGGAAGCTCATGAGTGCAATGTTTTAGGGATAACTCACGGGTTGCATATGGGCTGACCCGCGAGTGACACGCGAGTTGTCACAAGAGAACCCACGAGTGCAAGGCAAACTCATCTATAAATATTGGCAAGGATGAAGAAACTAGTATGCATCAAGGCTTCACTTCATCTATAATGTTAAAGCTACTTCAATCCACATTGTCCTTTTGTGTACCTACACATTTGATGTCAGTACTCAGATGGAGAAGTGTTGTTTCATAGTATAAAAGATGCCCCCTAATGTATGAGGTTAGAGGGTAGCGATGGGCGAAACACATTACACATATTTTCTCTTGGAGGGACTCGGTATCAAGGTCGTAGAGAAGTACCTGAAACAGACAAATCAAGGTCAATTACAAAATAATCACTAAGGATTCCATGTTCAATAATGTGGAACAATAGGTCCTTTACAAGATTCATTTACATCATATAGTACGAGCAACAAGGACACCCATGTTTTAAAAAGGTGGATCAAAGTCACATAAGTGCAATGAGAGATATCCAATAGCTGGAAATAATTTCATAGATCATGGCATAGTCTTGCGCAACTTAGGTTATATAGGCCGTAACCCAAGGTCTTGGTCCAAATCCATAGAAACTAGTACGAATCCTACCATGTGAATACATGAGTTGAAGTCGAACATGGAAGGATACCATCGAATTATCAGTTAAAGAGTTGTACTGAAAACCAATGTGAAGGAGTCCACCAATATGAGAAATGGATCCTAAGTTACTATATTTGAAACTCTAGGTCTTCTTCTGCAGGAGGTACTGATCAGAAGCCATTTTGCACAGAGGAAGAAAATGAATCCTTCAACAGGTCACATGAGGAACTAGTAGACTGGATGAGGGAAGATGTACGTAGAATGATCTCAGAGATGAAAATGATAGGAATCAAGATGAACAAACAGGGGATAACAATCCTTGAACATTGAGCACGACAGGTAGATGAACCAAGGAAGCTTTAAAATTTAATATGGTACAACTAGACCTATATGCCATGTAGGATACATGGACAGATTCCAAGTGTATCAGGACAAGTGGAGGAGTAATGACTCGAAGTATTAGTTGAATAGGTAAGTAAAAACTGATACATTAGTATCTAAAGACTCAAACTAGTGGTTTGTTCATGGATGACTTACTGCGAGAACTTATAAATCAAAGACCATGTTTCCTTCCTTTCATTTCTTCTTAAGTTTTAATGATTCCAAGAAAGTTAACTCGAGTCCTTCTTAATTTTTTAGAAATCTTGAAGAAAAGAGAGAATAATGCTTCATATGTTACTGATCCATGGATTTTACAAGCCCAAATTAGTAAATGCTCATCAGTGTTTTCATAGTTTTGAGAGTCTGAAAACTCCAAATAAGACTTTAAGGGGTGCTTTTTCATAAATTTAGTCTCCTGAGTCTGAAAAAGTATAAAACAATCCAAAGGATAACTCTCTTAGCTTCCGAAGAACTAAGGTATACCTTTTTCGTACTTAGTTGACAAGTTTCGAAAAAGGTGTAAACTATCACAAATCTGGCGCTCCTTCAAAAGAAATCATGTATCCTTAGTTTAACAAGTGTGAAGGAATACAAGATCACTCGAAAAATTCCATTTATTTATGAGAATGGAACAGATAATAGTAAACTAAATGCTTTGTACTAAGGTTTAATAGGGCATGACAATGGAATAAAAAACTCTCAAAATATTTTTCATGTTTAGGTCCCGTTTGTGCCAGAAATTATTCCCAGACTACGGAAGAACAAGCCAACACAATCTCAAAAAATCATAATAAAGTAAAATAGGGTTTTATAAGGTTTTGGTTGACCAGTTTGAAGACAAGAGAGAAAACATTCATAAGACCAAAGCAAACACTAAATCATGAGCATTTAAATGACTGAGATGCATAACATATAAACCATAATCCAACAGAGTAAACACAGTACTGAATTTCACCCACAGCTAGCAAGCATTTCAAGCATAAAAACATTAAACAGGAAATGAATATACCAACTGAGTAATTAACACAAATTAGAAATGAAACCAGTCAATAATCTGAAGGGCATATAGTGCATATATTTCATAGTTTAGCCATCAAAAACACATAAGAGTCCTTTACTTAGCTCATAGACACAGCCTGATAGCCTCCCCTTGCCAGCAAAAAATCTAACCCTTTGTCTTCTTTCAGACATACATTTATCCTATTCCTTCAAAATCAGTTGAATAACTGAACCCTAATTGCTTTTAGGCTATCTATCAAATAGTTCAATCTAAACTATCATTATACAAAAATAAAATGACTTTCCAAACTTAACTAATAACTGACTCTCTTAACTAACTTTACAAGTCTTTAGCTGTTTTAGCTAGTAAAGCAATCCCCTCTAAAGCCTGTGCTTTCCTTCTAGCTTTCAAATGATCTGGCTCCAAGTCTGCAACCCTACTTGTTAGCTCCTCATTCTGCCGAGTCAGCACTTGGATAGTCTGCTTTAGCCATGTGAATTAATTCTCTGTTTTCCTTTTCTTTTTAAGAGATTCTCTAGAAACTGCAATTAATTCCTGGTAATGATTGTTAACCTCTTCCAAGTCTTCTCTAAGTCCCATGTTTGTAGTAACTAATCCATCATTTGTTTCATGCATATATTCAACTTGATATTTGTATTGCTTAATGCTTCTTTGCAGGTTTTCCTTTTTAGAATCAATACATTTGTCTCCTGAGATTGTTTGCATCCCTTCTGGTGTCCATGGAATTTTTAGTTTCTTATAGATTTCTTCATCCACCTTCATAAGCTCTATGGAGGTCACAAGAATCTCTGGATGTTCTTCAGTTTCAGTATTGTAGTGAACTTCTTCTTCAACTATCTCTGTTTTCTCTAGAAAATAACTCTTTACCTCATTTTGATGTTGTTCTTGAATCATCTGATTTCAAATCTCCAGGAAAATATCAGAAATCTTAGTATCAGTGAAGATAGATTTATCTTTTGATACTATTGGTTTTTTACTTTTCATAATTTCTTTATTGTCATTTTCACTATCATCCAATTTCTCTTGAGATGATGAATATTTTATTACTGTAACCTTTTCTTTAGCCCATTTGGGATTCAGTAGCTTCTTCATGTTTAACCTAATTTTGTTCTTCGGCCTTGTCTTAGGTCTCCAGACTGCTCCAACCTCTCCCAACATCTTCAAAACCTTTCCTTGATGAGTTATTGAGGCAAATTCAACAACCTTCATTCTTTTCTTTCTGGACACTATTTCCTCATCACATGAGTGTGAATTTCTTGCTTAACAAAAACCTTAGCTTCATTAGTAACTAGAACTCTAGCCTCATCAGACAAGTATTTTTCATCCTCTTCTGACAATACTGTAATGGGGCTTTGCTTCTGTTAGTAACTCCCTGGTTAGTTTGAACTTCAAAGTGTCAAAAGACACTACATCCTTATCTAAACCCTGAGCAAACTTGTAAGAAACCTCTGCATGATAACCTTCAATCTTCTTGAAGAACACTAACCATCCTGCTTCTGCAAACAACTGTGCGCAATCTGGAAAGTTTTTCACCCAAATTAAGTCTAATGGTTCTTCCCTATTGGTCTTTCCACTCTTTTTCATTGTCAAACAACTTCCATAAATACCATACTATGACCGTATTTTAAACTATTACAACAACTAATCCAGCTGCTAGAATCCTATTCTTCTGTCTGTCAGGTGTCGAATTGCATGCATCCAATCTTCTCTAACCGTTTTGAGCACTCCAGACAAATGCTCCTGAAAGCCCTAACTTTCGCTCTAATTCAAAATTTCTCTTTCTAAGAACTAATTTTCCGCCATGATCTCCACCTTCTCTTCATGCACTTCAGGAAAAGCTGTGATTTGAAATGCCTTTGTTTCATTATGATCTGCCATCATTATTTCATCAATTTTGCAAGAAATCTCCATGATTATATTCCACTTGTCAAATTGATTGACATTTGAATGTTCCCATGGTAATAGCGTCTCCCATCACTAACAATTAATCCTTCTCAGCATCGGCAATCGGAGGTTCAAGACCAAATGAATCAACGCTTCCCATTTCTAACTTGTCAGCGATTGGAGGCAGTAATCTCTAATGCATCAGAACCTCAAGCCACTATGCTGCCACAGTGTCAGCGTTTTAGACCATTAGCTTTTCGCGACGTTGAAAGATGATTTTAAACTTACGCAGCACTTTGACCATAGGCTTTGCGATTGGCGATCAGAAGCTTTATCAACTTCCTCGTCGAAACTTTATACCATTGTGTTGCTGCAATGTCGGAGAAATATCCACAACATTGAAAACACTATACTGTCGCACTCAGAAACTTTATCAACTGTCTCGTCAACGCCTTAAACCATTTTGTTGTCACAGTGTCAGCACTTTAAACCATTGAGCTACTGGTGCATTAGACCATTGAACCTCCGCAACGTCGAAAAATGATTTTAAATTCGTGACACTTTAGACCATTGGCTTCACGATTGGCAATCAGAAGCATTATGAACTATCTCATCGGCGCCTTAAAGAACTATGCCTCCACAACATTGAAAGAGGATTTTTAACTTTGCGCGACTTTCTTGTAGCGTCTCTGTGTAACTTTTTCTGTCTTGCACTACAAGAAAATTCAGGTTAATGATTTTCAAAAATTATGCTAATGATAAGGGTTTAAACTTGGTTTAGGAGTCTCAATTAAACTTTTATGCTATTTTTCAGACTTTTTAATCCATATAAGCCTTATATAAGCCCTTTGATCATGAAATCAAACCAAAACTTTTAAAAATAAGCTAAGAAATCAAATAACATAAAAGCTAAAGGGAAAAATTTAAACTATGTCAATCAACAAAATTTTCTAAGAATAAAAACCAAGCTTCAAAACATAAATAAAAGCATTAAAAGATAGAAAACAAAAACATGACCTAACATCTGGCTCCTGCTGCGGGATGAAGTCCTCCCTGTAAGGCTTCAAGAACCTGTAGACCAGTGCCTTCTGTGCTGCTACTTACTAGTCTGCAAAATTTCCATTGGGTTATGGAGTCCTTATTCTGTTATTCACACTGGTATATACAATGAAAGTCTAGTATCCATCTTCAAAAACTGTAAAAATGCTTGAGGAATCGTCCACTCACTGGATTAGACAACTCCTCACTTTCCAAGGTCTGTAGAACAAAATTATTGTTTTCCAAAAACTTCAATACTATGAAAGGACCAAACCAAAGATTATCAAACTTGCCATGCTTTCCTTTTTGCTCCTTCCTAGCATCCCATCTCAAAACCATATCACCCACTGAAAAAGTATTATCTTTGATTTTCCTATCAAATCTTTCTTTGATCTTCAACCTGTATAACTGAGCTTTTTCTTCTACTTTTTCTCGTTTCTACTGTAGCTCTATCATTGCATAAATTATTCTTTGCATATCATTAGGTTCTTCCTGACAATCCTAGAAAAACTCCATCACCAGTACGCCCAACTAGACAGGAAAAACTGCATCTATACCATATACTATTTGGAAAGGAGAAGTTCCAATTGCTTGCTTAACTGCTATTCTATCTGCCCATATTGCGTAATTTAGCATAGAATCCCATGATCTTTTATTTTGATTTAGTAACTTCCTAATACTCTGAATGATATTTTTATTAGATGACTCAACTAAACCATTCCCCTGAGGATAATTAGGAGTTGAGTGTTTCAATAGGATACCATTCTTTTCACAAAATTCCCCCATAGCCTTAGATTTAAAGGCTTTAGCATTATCAGTCAATATTTTCTGTGGACATCCAAATCTACTGAGAATATTTTCTTCAATAAAATCTATGATCACCTTATCTGTGGCATTCCTTGTGGGATTAGCTTGTACCCACTTAGTAAAGAAATCTGTTGCAGTCAAAATCAACTTATGTTGCCCTGAGGAAGATGGATTTATCTCCCCTACGAAGTCCAAACCCCACTGTTGAAAAGGGGCATTAACTGCAATTGGTTTTAAAGGTAATGACAACAAATTTTGTTTACCAGCAAATTTCTGACAATGGATACGTGCTCTTACCTACTGATATACATCTGAAAATAAAGAGGGCCAATAGTATCCTGCTCTTAGAATTTTGTATGCTGTTTCCTTCCAATACTTATGACCTCCACAAGCACCTTCATGAGATTCAGAAATTACTCCTTCAATTTCAGCTTTATCTAAACATCTGAGTAGGATACCCCCTGGATCCTTCCAAAAGAGCTGTTGCTCTACCAAACAATATTTAGTGGTTTTCAAATTCAAAGACCTAGCAGCTTTCTTGTCTAAGTGTTCTGGACATTTCAATTACAAAAGAAAATATACAATATCTGCCTACCATGTAGATGCTGAATAGAAATCCATAATCTTCTCTTTCTCCAGCTCCGCTTGAATTTCTTCATATGCTGGTTGTTCTACCATTAGATGTAGCCCTAAAGCTTGGCAATTTGAATCAGTTAGCAGTTTAGCTAGACCTTGTCCCTTTACTAGCTTTGTAGGTCTGATATCCACATCATATTCCATAATTTTGGCAATCCACTTTCCTCTTTTTCCCTCACTATCAAGCGGAGTCAAAACATATTTTATGGCAGCATTAGGCACATAAGCAATAACTTTGGAATGCAAAACATTAATTCTGAATAATTTCAAAGCTTTTACCAAAGAATAATCCTGTTTCTCTAAAATGTTGTATTTTAGCTCCGAATCTCTAAGAGTTTTGCTGAAAAATGCAATAGGTTGTTCAAGACCGTCCTTATTCTTCTGTAATAAAACAACAACCAATGTATCTTTAGATGCAAAAGAAAAGGTTAGAAATTCCTTTGTAAAATATGGACTGACTAACATTGGAGCTTCAGTAAGAGCCATCTTAATTTTTTCGAATGAATTCTTTGCCTCTGCAGTCCACTTTACTTCCCGATCCTTCTTCAGCATGGCTGTAATCTGTTTGACAGTCTCAGCAAAATTTGGTATAAACCAATGCAGAAAATTGATTTTACCAATGAAAGATTGTATATCCTTCTTGCTCCTTGGAAAACTTATTTTCAGTATTGCTTTCACCCTCTCCAGATCAATCCTTATGCCATCAGCTGAAACTAAATGACCCAATAATTTACCTTCTTGTACAACAAAATGTGATTTATTTGGATTAAGGGATAAACCATATTTTCTGCATTTCAGAAAAGTTTGTTTCAAATGTTTTTGATGTTCATCACCTAATTGTGAAAAGACTGTAATATCATCTAAGTAAATCACTATAAACTTATCTCTTCCCCCCACAAAGTCTATGTCCATAGCTCTTTAAAAAGTTGCTCCAACATTCATAAATCCAAAAGGTATTTTATCCTACATGAAAGTTCCCCAGGGAGTAGTAAAAGTTGTTTTTTCTTTATCATCAGGATGCATGGCAATTTGATTATATCCTGAAAAACCATCAACCATAGAAATTCTTTGTGCCCCAACCACCTTCTGCAATATTTGTTCTATTTTTTACAAATGGTAATTATATTTCAATGAAGACCTATTCAGATTTCTAAAATCAACACACAGTTTGATTTCTCCATTCTTTTTCCTGACAGGAACTAAATTGGCAACCCATGAAGAATACCTGAGGGGAACAATGATCTTGGCATCTAATAAATTTTTTACCTCTTTTTCAATAACAGGAAACAAAGCTGGATTTATCCTCCTTAATTTCTGTCTAAAAGGTTTAACATTCGGCTTTAAAGGCACTTTATGCTGTATAATTCCAGTATCATATGTTTTCAAATCTTCATATGACCAAGCAAAAACATCAACATACTCTTTTAACAACTTAATGTACTTGTTCCTATGTTTTGCTGTGAGTGCTTTTGAAATCTTCACCATTCTAGGATGTTCAGGAGTGCCAATATTACAGTCCACCACATTTTCTTCTGAAGACTGTAAAACAGGTTTTAAAGGTGTATCATCTTTTGAAAATATTCGCTCTAATGGTACCAAACCCTTAGGAATGAAATTAATTTTAAGTTCAATAATATTGTGACCAACAATCTCATTTTCTGCAAAACTCACCTGTCAGCTCTAAAAATATTTTAATTTCAATGTCATCTTCAAAAACTTTCCACTTCTTTACATTATCAGGCACAGAAGGTCTGTACCTAACCTCAATAGGATACTTTAGCTGTGTTGTTTTGGGAACTCTAAAATGTGTGGTTGCTAGGGCCAAAAAATCACCAGTTTGGTTATGGTCCCTAGGAATATAAGTAATGTTAAAAGCCACAAAATAATTGTCTATCATATCCCATACTTCATTACAATACACTTTTAGAAAATCTTGTTTCACTTGATAGTTGTTCCTCACCTATTGAACAACCAACTCGAAGTCATCATATACAGAAATGTGCTGAATGCCTAAATCTTTTGCAGCTTTCAAACCCAACAACAAAGATTCATATTATGCAATATTATTGGTGGTAATAAATTCCAATTTATACATTAATCTTACTATTTCACCACCAGAAGATATTAAAAGAACCCCTGCTCTAGCACCTTTCTTACAAGATGATCCATCAAATTATAATTGCCAAAGTTCATCTTCTTGTTCTCTTGTGCATTTTACTGGCTTTTCTTTTTCAACCTGTAACAAACCAACAGTATTATCATCATCACTAAAATGCAACATACAAGTACCAAAATCCTTGTCAACAACATACAAGGGATGATTTGTAGGGTTCTTGTCATCTGTCTCAATATAGGCAAATTGTAACTCTCTGTATAACCTTCTATTTTCTCCTCGAAATACAGGAATAGTGGCATATGTTAAATCCATTTGTAGAGTCCCACCAACCTTCTTTGCCCAAGATCTAGAGAGGAGCAGTCCAAATTTAGGTGTAATGTCAGCTACTACCACATCCATAATCAGACTCTTCATTGGTAGCTGAGCCAAACTGACAACCATATCTTTAATCACTCCTAAACATTTTACAGCTTGTGAATCAAAAGCATACAAATCATGATAGGGTTTTGTTATACTCAAACCTAGAGCCTCCATGACAGCCTTTGGCATTAGGTTCTGTGATGCTCCTGAATCCAAAAGACAGTTATGTATCATATGTTCATGAATAGTGAGTGTGATGTAAAAAGGAGGTGATGCACCTACTTCATTTTTAGTTTTTTCTGCCAGAGCTGATCCAATAAAGATTTTAGGGATTTCTTCTTGTAGATTCACTGTATCAGAAAGGGGCTGACTATTTGTTGAACCAATCATTTTCAGAACTAAATTTTTGTAAGATGGATTCTTCATTAACTCAGTAAAAGGCATAGGGATATTGATTTTTCCTAATTCATTTTCCAGGTTAAAATTATGCACAGTTTTATTTATCTCTTCAACTTCCACATTCTTCTTTTGTTTATCTTGAGTTTGTTTTTTCTCTAACATAGGATCAGAATTCTATTTAGGAGGTACAACTACCTTTTTCTTTGGATTCTGAACTACTTGTTTTGGACCTGACCTCAAATTTAAAGTTTTATTTGGATCAGTCTGGTATGTATCAGCAGTTATAGCACTCACTTCAAGATTTAAATCATTTTCTGTTTCAAACATATAAGCATCATAATATTCTGAGTTTAAAAACTCTTCTTCAGTGACAAAACCCTCAGTTAACTGCTCTCCAAAATAATTCATATCCTGGTTTGTATCCTCAAAGAACACTTCCTCTTCAATTTCTTCTTCATCAACAACATTATTCTGAAGTGGGGGTGGTACTCTTTGATCCTCAGTTTCTCTCCTTTCTCGTTGTATATCATTGTTTCTTCTTTCTCTAGGTATGAAACAAGGTGCAAACTATCTTCTGAATTGGTTTTGATTATTAGGGTTTCTCTCACCCTCTTGAACAGGTTTGTTTGAATTCTTCTCTAGTTCCAACTTGTTTAATTTTGCAGTCATGATCTTAACTAGCTTGGCCATCTCATCAATTTTAATTTCTGTAGAGTGAGATGTTGAAACCCCTGGAGCTGCCTCTTTCTTACCCTTCCTGTCATATATTGGCTCAGCTGTAATTCCCTTCAATTTATTAGAAGCTAATATATTGGACTCCACTTCTAATGTTGCATCCTGCATGTTCAGTAGAGTAACAGGTCTTCTTTCTCTTAGAAGTAGGGAAAATTCATGATCAAAATCATTGGCATATGTGAGTTTTGCAAATGTTTCTGAAGGTTTTATCTCTGCAGGAATTCTGCCATACATTTTATTGAATCTCTTTGAAAAATCAGCTATGGTTTCATCCTTCTTTATCCTAAGGGCTCCAAACTCAATTATATAATATGTATGATCCTTGGTGTCACCCCATTGTCTCATGAAAAGGTCTTGAAGCTCTTCTATGATAGTGATAGAATTTGCAGGCAACTCCCTGAACCATTTTTTGACATCTCCATCAAGACTCTGTACAAACATCCTCATCCATACATCCTTGGCCTCAATATTCTGATTATCAGCATAGCTGAGAAAAGCCTCCCAATCCTCCTCAGCTGTAGTTTCACCTTGTCCATTAAACCTAGGCAAGTATTTCTAGTAATCACCTCCAGGAAGTGCATTCAAAGGCCGAGGAAGAAATAAAGGTGCATACCTAGCTGCAACCATTCGGTCCATCATATCTAATTGTTGATTCTGGGATGCCATCTTTAAGTTGAGTGGTTTTGGTTATAGAAAGACTTGACTGGAACTTCGTTGAAATGGAGTTTTACCAACTTTGAGATGAAATAGAGGAATTTTTCCAGGATATGTTATCTTTTCTTTCTTGAAGGATTGAGGATCAGTGAAAACTTGAAAATTACTAATAGGAATTATAGGCCTCAACTAAGGTGAATTTTGTTCTTCTCCCTTCAAAACAAATAAAGGTGATGAAATATCTAACTGATCAGGGTTACATAGGGCTAGTGATGACTGAGACCTTATGATCTTCCTAGCTGTTTTCAATATCTGTTATGGGTCTGAAACACCCAGCTGTAAAGGTGAACTAGGACTGTTTCTTGTTCCAACTCCCTTAGTAGCCACTGTGAAAAACTGGTGAAAAGTAGTCTTTAAGATTTGCTGGTTTAAGTTCACCTCTCAAAACCAGTGAAATGATAAGTATCCCAGGGAAAATAGGTTTTCAAATTCGTCCCTGGCAACGACGCCAAAGATGTTTGTGCCAGAAATTGTTCCCAGACTATGGAAGAACAAGCCAACAAAATCTCAAAAAATCACAATAAAGTAAAATAGGGTTTTATAAGGTTTTGGTTGAACATTTTGAATACACGAGGGAAAACATTCATAAGACCAAAGCAAACACTAAATCATGAGCATTTAAATGACTGAGATGCATAACATATAAACCATAATCCAACAAAGTAAACACAGTACTGAATTTCACCCACATCTAGTAAGAATTTCAAGCATAAAAACATTAAACATGAAATGACTATACCAACTAAGTAATTAACACAAATTAGAAATGAAACCAGTCAATAATCTGAAGGGCGTATAGTGCATATATTTCATAGTTCAATCATCAAAAACACATAAGATTCTTTTACTTAGCTCATAAACACAGCCTGATAGCCTCCCCTTTCCAGCAAAAAATCAAACCCTTTGTCTTCTTTCAGACTTACATTTATCCTATTCCTTCAAAATCGGTTGAATAACTGAACCCTAACTGCTTTTAGGCTATCTATCGAATAGTTCAATCTAAACTATCATTATACAAAAATAACCTTCAATCTTCTTGAAGAACACTAACCATCCTGCTTCTGCAAACAACTGTGCACAATCTGGAAAGTTTTTCACCCAAGTCTGAGGGTTCTGCCCTATTGGTCTTTCCACTCTTTTTCATTGTCAAACAACTTCCATAAATACCACACTCTAACCGTCTTTTAAACTATTACAACAACTAATCCAGCTGCTGGAATCCTATTCTTCTATCTGTCAGGTGTCAAACTGCATGCATCCAATCTTCTCTGACCGTTTTGAGCATTCCAGACAAATGCTCCTAAAATCCCTAACTTTCGATCTAATTCAAAATTCCGCTTTCTAAGAACTAATATTCCGCCATGATCTCCACCTTCTGTTCGTGCACTTCAGGAAAAGACGTGATTTGAAACACCTTTGTTTCATTATGATCTGCCATCATTATTTCATAAGTTCTACAAGAAACCTCCATGATTCACCTTCATGATTATATTCCACTTGTCAAAGTGATTGACATTTGAATGTTCCTGCAGTAATAGCATCTCCCATCACTAACAATTAATCCTTCTCAGCATCGGCGATCAGAGGTTCAAGACCAAACAAATCAGCACTTCCCATTTCTAACATGTCGGCGATCGGAGGCAGTAATCTCTAATGCATCGTAACCTCAAGCCACTATGCTTCCGCAGTGTCCGTGTTTTAGACCATTATATTTCCGCAACATTGAAAGATGATTTTAAACTTGCACAACACTTTGACCATAGGCTTCGCGATTGGCGATCGAAATCTTTTTCAACTTCCTCGTCGAAACTTTATACCATTGTGCTACCACAGTGTCGACGAAATCTCTGCAACATTGAAAACACTATACTATGGCAGTCGAAAAATTTATCAACTGTCTTGTCGGTGCCTTAAACCATTTTGTTTCCGCAATTTTGGCACTTTAAACCATTGTGCTTCAGGCGCATTAGACCATTGAACCTCCGCAACGTTGAAAAATGATTTTAAATTTGCGTGACACGTTAGACCATTGGCTTCACGATCGGCGATTGGAAGCGTTATGAACTTTCTCATCAGCGCCTTAAAGAACTATGACTCCGCAACATTGAAAGAGGATTTTTAACTTTGCGCGACTTTCTTGTAGTGGGTCTGTGTAACTTTTTCTGGCTTGCACTACAAGAAAATCCAGGTTAATTATTTTCAAAAATTATGCTAATGATAAGGGTTTAAACTTGGTTTAGGAGTCTCAATTAAACTTTTATGCTATTTTTCAGACTTTTTAATCCATATAATCCTTATATAATCCCTTTGATCATGAAATCAAACCAAAAATTGTAAAAATAAGCTAAGAAATCAAATAACATAAAAGCTAAAGGGAAAAATTCAAACTATGTTAATCAACAAAATTTTCTAAGAATAAAAACCAAGTTTCAAAACATAAATAAAAGCATTAAAAGATAGAAAACAAAAACATGACCTAACAGGTCCAGAGCACGAAAAAGAGAAAAGTAAGCTCAAATAGGTTTCTTTTCTGTAAGTTTAGTCCTCGAGGCTCGGAAACGAGATAAATATATATCTGAAGATACTCTTCTATATTCCGAAGAAAATAGAGTATTCATTTTTCGTAAATAATCCATAGGGTTCGGAAAAGGGTTAAACTTATACCGTTATGGATGATCCTTCAATTACTTTAATGATTCTGAAAGAAAAAAACAACTCGTCTTTCTATTCATGTTTAAGGATTCAAACCAGGGTTTGAAGATAACTCCATAAGGTGGGAGCCTTATAATCAATGGTAGTTCAGTAAAAGATACAAAATGAGGCTCATTTTTTGTGTGAAAATGACCTAGAAAAATGAGGCATGGGTACCAAAATTGACAAGTGTTCTAACAAGGGTAACCCATGTGAGGTAGGTTCTAACCATGGAAGAACAACGATGCTTGAAAGCTGAGAAGCAGTTGCACATCACAGTTCATGGATGAAAAGGAGATCCTAGGGTTCATGAGGGGATAAGGTATAAGTGAAATATGCAAAAGAGGACCAAATCCTATCCTATATACTAAGGAAACATACTCCAAATTCATCCATAACCTGTAATATATAAGTAAAAACAACCAATATTAGTTCAAATGACATAAAATTACCAAAACTATATAAAAGTGGGTAAATTTTTTGAAATTTTTACTATAAATAGTGAAAATTAGTTCAAAAACACTACGTTTGATTTTTACCACTATTAGTGCAAGTTTTACCTCTAGTATGCAAATGGTTCATGTGATCAAACCAGTGGACGAATTTCTGATCCGCGAGTTGCAGGTAACTCACATCTCGATCTTCTTTGATTTTATGCTTTCAAATTATGGTCTCCATGCTTATTTAATGTTTTTTGGCATACTTTAAGGGCACCATGCAACACTCGCGGGTGTCCCACTACCAATTCATGAGTTCACGAAGTAATCACGGGTTTGTAGTGAGGAACTCACAATTCATATGCACTGTCCTCACTGGACAGTCGCGAATTCTATGGAATGAAGGTTTTCGGGATATTCTAATGGAAAAAATGTTCAATGTGTAGGCCAAAGTGATTCTAGAGTGGAGGGAAAGGGAGCACGAAGATATGGACAAGCTAGCAATGGGAAATCCAATGACTCTTAATGCCCTTCGAAGGTGTGGGTTGTTGAAATTCTACCATAATTCAAACATGATATCCCAAGTCCGACTGCTAGAGAGATTGGTATGGTTATGGGATCATGAGATTGACATGTTTGGTGTTTAGGGGGATGCATTAGAACTTACTGTAGAGGAAATATACTTTGTTACTGGGTTATCAAATCGAGGGGCACCGATTAACTTAGGTGGCACTGTCTATGAGGGTGGTCCCCTCAGCGTACAAGACTATGTTAACACATATTGTTTACCTGGCACACAAAAATTGGGGACACAAATAGTGATTGCATAGATCACCAGTTTCCCTTTGAAAGTTCTTGTGAGAACTGTTGTTAGAGTTTTGGGGTCATCTGCATTGCATTTAGTTACACAAACCCACATGTTTGTAACAATGGAGTGTCTTTGAGGTGTGGTCTTTGACTGGTGTTTGGGATTGGTCCTGATCATAAAAAAAACTTTGATACTACAGGATAGGGAAGAAGAAGAAATTTGGCTACGTGAGTATCTTGGATTCTTTATTATTTGAGAGGGTTCCTACTTTAAGCCCTGCAGTGGCACTTCCATCCTCCCCTCCCCGTGTTCCTAGACTCACATAGTGGGGGAATGTATTCCTCTGCTAGGGTGGTGGCAAGGTCCATGGTGGATATGATGACGATTTCTACTCATGGTGGAGCCACCAGGTGCCTGCTTTGGAGCAGTTCCCATATGCACATTTGGACTTTCATGGAGATCCTGAGTTACTTCTTCCTCCAAGAGAAGCATGGGGAGACATGGGTGAGTTTTTACCTTTTTAAATGTTTATATTTTTATGAATTTTTGTTCATAATTTTATATACATATTTAATTCATTTGAGTCTGATTCATTTTTTATGATATGTAGATATTGGGCCCCTCCTTCCATACGAACATCCTAGGACTTACGTATGACCAGTAGATGGAGCCAGAGATGAAGCTATGCTTCGTATAGTGGAGCGAAAGATGGCCAAGATTACCCATGGTGTACTGACATTGAGGATGGAGTGTATTCCTATCACCATGCAGGATCATGTGGTGGGAGTACCTCCAACCTCATTACACCTACTCTGAAAGGTTTCCAAGGCTATCCTATGTAACCGAGAGGTCATGGAGGCAGCTGCAACTGATGAGGCTGAGGAGCTTCCATAATTTTTAGCATATGAGGATTACGATCCTATTTTTTATATTTTGGATGTTATTATTGACTAGATCTTCAAACCAGAACCCGATGTATATGGACATACTTTTTACACACACACACACACACATGTATCCATTTATTTACATGTGCTTCTATGTGCCTGTGTATTCATTTTACAAAGTGTGTGACAAATTCCAGTCGAAAATATAGTTAGCAAATGCATCAGTAATAGTGTTTTGATTTCTTGAAATATGTTGATATATAATATGTGCAAAATTCCTTTCAAGTAACCTAATTCTCAAGAATTGACGTAAAAGGGTAGGATGTCTCATCTGGTATACCCCATTGAGATGAGAAACCACTAGTTGAGAGTTGATTCTGACTTCCAGGCACATGATACCATGCGATATAGCATCCCAAAGAAGCTCAATAACAACATTGTATTTAGGTACATTGTTAGTTGCAGGACCTAAGCAAGTGCCTCCTCAAGAAACCAGTTGTCCTTTGGGTGCATAAATGACCCAAGCAGCTAAAGCTAGATTACAAGTGTGACGGATGGCACCATCAGCGAACCCTACAAACCACTCCAAATACATCTGAAACAACACTAGACTACGTAAGAAACACTAACAAAAAATGACCATTTACAAAAAATATACAACTATAATAGAAGAAAAAGCAGCCTGCCTAAACGTAACACTTCTCCAGGTAGAGCCCATTTTGGGGCTTGCAACTTATTACCATCATAATCAATTAACTTGTATGCACCTTTCTTTAGGAATTTTGACACAACATATGTACCTAACCACATCGATTTGAAATTACCTGCCCCAATGGGTTTCTTATCCCGGTCCCATACTAAAACAAGCTGTCCTTCGGAGGAAACCGTGCTTTGTTTGTTGTAAGCGCATCTCCACATTGTTCATCAAGATGTTCCAGATACAACAAACGTTCCAAATGTTCCAGATACTTCTTGATGTTCCAGATGTTTGCAGATAGTATAAGGAAGTACGTGAATTGTAATTTTTAAGGATGGTATCTCACATTCCACCGGCGTGACTACTTCCACCCCATGAACAAGATGGAAGGGTGAAAACCCTGTAGAAGTATTAAAATTGGTTCGATATTCCCAAAGCGCAGGATACAACATGATGTGCCAGTTCAATTTACTCGCATTAATAGTTCGTTTGAGAATGGTTTTCAAAGTTTTGTTAACGACTTCTACTTTCCCATTGGCTTGTGGGTAAAAGGAAGATGAGTGGCCTTGCCTAAAGCCTAACATAGTATTCAAATCCTTCATCATCTTGTTATGAAAATGAATTCCATGATTAGTGACAATATACTTAAGAATACCAAACCTTGCAATGATCTGATTGCACACGAAATATGTTGTCATCTCACCATCGGATTTAAAGGTAGGCATTTCCTCTTCCCACTTTGTAAAGTAGTCTACAACAACAATGATATACTTGTGGCCCCCAGCAGACACTGGGATGTAGATATATAAATCCACCCCACACTTGGTGAAGGGCCCTATCGCGATGATGGGAAAAGTGGAGTAGGATGCGACCACATATTTCTAGTATAGACTTGACACAAATGACAACACTTTACAACCTCTACACAATCTTTGAAGATGGTAGACCAGAAATACCCGGCACACAATATATTTTGGGCCGTTTCTAACCCATATAAATGAACTCCACACGCTCCATTGTGAGAATCATTCAAGACAAGCTCAAACTCCTCATGGGTAAGGCATCTATGTAAGATGGAATCTATCCCTCGTCTATATAGCGTATCACCAATTATGAGATAGCTTTTAACATTCAAATTTAACTTGCTTCGATATTCCTGTGAGAAGTTCCCATGACACTTCAAAATATGGAGATATACCAAGATATATTCGCACCAGGGATCATAAGTTGATATTAAGAAAATGTGCTCATCTTCTATCACTATGATTTCATCACTCGAGAACTCTGAGATAATCTCTGTGAAGGCCAGGGACTTATTTGACTCAGCGGACTAAAAATCTAGGTCAAACTCCTTGAGAATAAAAATCCACTTATTGAATTTTCCCCCTATTATGCATCAGGATACAACATACTGGAATGGATTCACGTCCACAACTACAATGGTTGTCCTTAGTATAATGTAGTGCCTCAACCTCTGGACGGCATAGATTGCCGTCAAATCCATTTTATCTACATGTGAATATCTAAGTTCAGGGCCAGGAAAAGCGCGACTAGGATAATATATGACATGCTCCTGGATATTTTCATCCTCCTGAGCTAGCACTACACCAATCATGGACTCCTATGTGACCATATATAATATGAAGTCCTTAGTGTAATATGGAGGACACAATAGAGGAGCTTATAGTAGTGCTTTCTCCAATGCCTCGAAGGATTTTTGTGCGTCTTCGTCCCATATAAATAGGATGTCTTGATTGAGAAAATGCATGAAGCCCTTAGTGATCTTGGCATAGTTCACAATCAAATGTCAGAGAAAGTTTGAGTTTCCTTGTAGAATTTGTAACTCTCTGATGGTTCGAGGAGGAGGCATTTTAATAATCACCTCTACTTTCAATGGATCGACCCTTATACCTTTGTTGGAAACTATGAAGCCTAGATGTCGCCTTGATTTGATGCAGGAGACACACTTATGTGGATTTAGGTGAATATTGTAGTGTCTACATCTTTAAAAAACTAGGTGAAGATGATCTGGACGATCCTTCCTCTTCCAAGAATGGGTCAGAATATCATCCAGGTATGGTTCGATAATGTGCTTGATATCACTGAAATCAAATTTCATTGCACATTGAAAGGTTTTTAAAGATTTTATATGCTAGAATAGATATTGTTAGTGTTAAATTCAAATTCACAGTAGTAGCATATGCAGAACCACTGAAAGAAACACAATCACAAGATAGACACAGTATTTATCTTGGGAAACCCTCAAGGGGAAGGAAACCTAGCCAAAAATTCCTCTATATAATATGTATAAGATATAACCCCAAAAATAGGTATTGTCCTCCTTTTGTTCTTTCTCTCTCTCTCTCTCTCTCTCTCTCTCTCTCTCTCTCTCTTATGCGCTACTCAAGTGAGTGAGTCCGTGTTCTAATGAGTAGCACAACTCCTCTATTTATACACATTGAGCCAATTGAATTTTACCCTAAACAAGTCAGCCCCACTAAACTATCTGGGTCGATTTCACCTAGAAAGACTCAAAACAATATATTATATTATTCATTAGGGTACTAATGACCTGAATTACAATGGAGGCTTTACCTCATTACTCTATGATGACCAATTACAATAGTACAACCCCGAAGGAGGAATAATGACATCTCCCTTGGGTTTCATCAGTAAAATACTTTTAGAATATCCTTTGAAGTTACAATAATTCAACACTCCCCCTTAATGAGAAGGTTATTCTACTGACAACGTCACCATAGAATATAGGAGAACAAAGAGACAATATCTTTAATAGTACATTGAGGTAATACATCTATACGTCATAGCAAGCTTTCACAATCAGTAACTAGAACAGTTACTCTTCAATGCCTTCATATTCTCCATCACACGATCACTTGATCCTTTGGCAACAACACTTTGATCTTTCGATCCTTTGTAGTAGCACTTCGATATTCTGATCCTTTTGCAGCAGTACTTCGATCTTCGATCCTTTGCAGCACTTTTTATCTTCTCGATCCTTTGTAGCAGCACTTCGATCTTCGATCCTTTGTAGCAGTACTCCGATCTTCTTGATCCTTCATAGAAGCAACACTTTGATCATTTTGATATTTTTCAGCAATATTCTGATATTCTTGATCCTTTTGCAACCACATATTGATATACTTGATCCTTTTCCACCTCGCTACCTATAGTACACATGATCTCTTTGTGACATGATCAATCCCTATCAGCTTAGGACATCATTCCAAGGACGATGAAATCCTTCGTCATCCTGATCCATAAAATCGACCATCTTAATCATCTACAACTAAATTTAGATCTCGACCGCACCCAGTGCATGCCCTATCATTCGTGAGGACTCATCGTAGACCATCCATACGACTAACGTTAGGACCATTCCCAAATGAGTGTTATAATACGGTATCTACACACACGTGTAGGCATACTCTTCCAAGCAAGAGTATTGTCTGCAGAGCAGATCTCGACCACATACAAAATGTCGACCCATCATAGAAAATCCTTACCACTAAGGTTAGGACCACTCCCAAGTGAGTGTTATAATACGACGTCTGTGAGGACTCATCATAGAGCATCCATACCACTAAGTTTAGGACCACTCCCAAGCAAGTGTTATTCTATGGTATCTACATATGAATGTAGGCATACTCTCCATACAAGAGTATTGTCTGCATATCATATCTTGACTGCATACAAAATGTCAGTCCTATCATCCGTGAGGAATCATCATAGAGCATCCTTACCACTAAGTTTAGGACCACTCCCAAGTGAGTTTTATTCTAAAGTATCCACAAATGAATGTGGGTACTCTCCATGTGAGAGTAACATCTGCAGGGCCATCTTTAGTAAGGACCACTCTCATGAGCAGAGTGTTATACCTGCCATTTTCAAGAGAGGATACTATTGTCCACAAGTGAATGTTTTACCTTCATTACTAATGTCATCCATCATCGATATCAGTCTCATCAATACTCCCCCTTTCCTAGGAAGTTCCATACTATCAACCTTCTCCCCCTTTGTTTGAGAAGGGTTCATGTCTTCGACTTGATATTCCCTTTCGAAGAAGGTCCATATCTTCATCATCTATAGTTCCATCACAGTTCCTCCTTGTGAGGAAAGTCTTTTCGAACTACACCAATCTTGTCACGAAAATATTAAAACTTTACTCGTGATATAGGCTTGGTCATTGCATTAGCAACTTGGTCATCGATACTCACATACTGGAGATTTATAGCTCCCTTTTGTGCCATGTCCCTTATATAAAAATAATAGATTTATATGTGCTTCGATTTGTCATTGAACACTGGGTTCTTTGATATCTTTATAGAACTCTGGTTGTCACAGAGAATCATTGTGGTGTCCAACTCCATGACAAATAATCTTGACATCAGCTTATGAATCCATATAGCTTCATATCAAGCGGAGAAAGCTGCAATGTACTCTGCTTCAGCTGTATTGAGAGAAACACTAGACTATTTCTTACTAAACCATGAAATCATGGCTAATCCCAGACAATAACATCCTCTTGAGGTTCTTTTCATGTCTATGACACTTCCTACCCAATCTGAATTCGTATATCCATACAATTTGTAGTCATGATATCTCCCATAGTAAAGTCCCAAATCGATCGTACCTCTTAGGTACCTCATGACATGCTTTGTAACTATGAGGTGAACCCATCTAGGTTTAACTAGATACCGACTCAAAGTGTTCACAAAAAAGCATATATATGGCCTTGTGTTCGTCAAATACATTAATGACCCAATAATATGTCTGTACTAAGTCATGTACACTAATTCTGATGTCCCATCATACAACAACTTCAGGTTGGTTTCCATGGGTGTGGCCATGGCCTTACAATCCAACATATCAAATCTTTTCAATATTTCTACTGCATACTTTCCCTGATTCAGAAAGATTCCTTCTGGTCTCTACCACACTTCTATCCCTAGGAAATAATGCATCAATCCAAGATATTTCATCTTGAATTCTTCAGTTAGCTTCTTCTTGCAACCTATGATATGTTTCTCATTTCCAGTCAGAAATAGATCATCCACATACAGTAATAGTATGACAGGTTCATCATCCATAATATTCATATAAAGGTTAGGATTGACTTAATCTTGGTGAATCCCAAGCTTGTGAAGAAGCTATCTATTTTACCATACCAAGATCTAGGAGCTTGCTTCAATCCATACATATCCTTTTTCAACATGCATACATGAGTCATTCTGTCTTCGACTTCAAATTCTTGTGGTTGTTCGATGTAAACCTCTTCCTCAATCACATCATTAAGGAAGGTTGTCTTTACATCCATCTAGTGTAAGTCCCATTTCATCATGGAAGCAAGTGCCATGATGGTTCCGATGGAAGTGTACCTTGCTACTGGAGAAAATGTCTCTTCATAATCGATCCCCTCTTTCTGAGAGAATCGTCTAGCCACAAATCTTGCTTTGTGATTTTCAATACTTCCATCAGCAGCATGTTTTATCTTTTAGATCCATTTCAAAGATACCACACTCTTGTTTTTTGGTTTGGGAACTATATCCCAAATATCATTCTTCATGGGCGACTCGTATTCTTTCGTCATTGCTTCAACCCATTCTTTCTTATGTGCAGCTTCCTCATAACCGGTGGGTGTTGTAGAGTAAAGTTTCCTATGGCTAGGGTTTAATAGGCCATCAATGTACCTGGGTTGAAAGAGAGATGAAAATGGTTCTGCAAGTAGATATAAACAAGTTCAGAGATTTTAATGGTTCATACCTTATCCAAACAAAGGTTGATCCAAGCAGCCCTTCAATATTCCTCTTCCTCCTCTTTCTCCAAGATATCTGAAAAATGAATTATACCTTCCTCAAACCAATATGACCACATGTAAAACAATGAAAATCAAAGTAATATGAAATCCTAATCTGATTAGCATAAACATCTGATCGTAAACAAAGATTCAATCACACATTGAGCAATGATTTGTGAAGAAGAAGGAGATCACATCTTTATTAATCATAAAGATACGTACAATTATACATTCTCTTCAAGTTGGGCACCTCACGAAACCTTGATCTGGTTCTGTTGATGCTCTTCTCCAAGGAACTCGGCCTCCAAGCTCTGCAACACAAGGAGCTAACTTCTAGGGTAAAGGTGGGGAGAAAGAGAGTCCCAATTCCTCCAGCATAACAATGTAAAGGTTCAAGTATCCTCTCATGGACCTCTCTACCTCTATTTATATGTTTCTTAAAAGATAGGGTCAAAGACAAAGTAGTTACAACCAAAGGATTTAGTTGCATAACAACCGAAAGTACCCAAAATTCGAAGAAAAATCCATTTTTGATGTGTACAGGAAAAATATGTGGGCTACAATGAAAACAGTCACGTATATACATGGGTTATAGTGACAACAATTGCATATACAAAGGGATACATGAATTTCAATGTCAATAGTTTCATACACAAAGGGATATGCGGGTACCATGTAGAACAAGTCATTTATACAAAGTGGAATACGTAGGTACCATGTATGAAAAGTCACGTATAGGTCAAATATGATCCTTTTAAGGGTACTTCTCGGAATTTTCAGACTTTTGTTTCTTCTGGAATGTTTTACCTGACTCCGATACCTTTCCAATTGTGCAAAGAATAGTTCAAACAGAGTCACAAATATCCATATATGGGTCCTCCAATATAGGTGTTTTTCAGTGACTTTCATGAAGTGTCATCATGGAAGCATCGACATGCGACAAAATCATGGGAAAGTGGTCACATGCAGAGATGTGTCAATTTGGGATATAACAGATGCCCCCTAATGTATGAGTTTAGAGGGGAAGATGATATCCGAAATATATTATAAAGGAAACAACTGAGTATGGAGAGGGAAGAGAATCCAAAATCGAAAGGCTCGAACATAGGTACCTGAAAGAGAGATAAATGTAAGACAAAACTGACCTCTGGGATAGACAATTCCATGTACAAAATATTTCCATAAATATATAGGTGGATCCAACATATGTATAAATGATGAAACTATCATGGTCGCTCAATATGCAAAAAGGCACAATATCAAATCTAAAGGAGTCATGGACACAAATGAACAAGGTGGATCCATGCTCAACAATCGATCATAGCCACAAAAATGCAAGGTGGATCTATGTCTCAACAAATGTCATATGAAGTGTGAAAAGGTCTTGTGCAACTCTGGAAATAAAAAAATTAGATAACGATGCCATTTTCATCCCAAGGTATTTAATCCAAACCACCCAAAAGGTATGAATCCTAACCATGCGAATAAAATAGCTAAAGTCGAACATGGAGGAAACCGTTTGATTACCGGTCAGTGATGAGAACCGTTAACAAACATGAGGGAAACCACGATTAATGAAAATGGTACCCAAGGTACCTAGTACATTATAACAAGTGTGAATACAAGGACTTGAAGTTGAACACTTGAAGAATCCATCGAGTAGGAGACAGTAAGGTATTCACACTACCCAATAGCGAGGGAAATTGCCACTGATGACTACAATCCCCAAGGTACAGTCATAAAATCCAAATCTCATTCCTAGAGCAAGATGTGTTGCAATCAATAGGAAGAGATCTGTTGGAAGGAAGGTATTAAGGCATCCTTCATCATCCAACATGAGGTTATTCAAAGACTAATTGGATCTGGAACAGGTACTGAATTTCATGACAAGAACCGCCGAAGGAATGATGTAATGAACTGATACCAGGGAAAGGCCGACACAAAAGGTCAAGACAACTGCAAAATGGCTGACAAAGGTTTATCCTTGAACAGTGAGCACGACACAAAAGTGACTTAGGCAACTTTTAACACAAAGGGACCAACAATGCAAATATGTAATGTAGGAGACATTGAAAGATTCCCCATATAATTGGATAAGAGACCAACTGGAGAAGTAAAAACTATGAATCGGGATAAGGTCAAAAAATGAGACTCAACTGTTGATAAAATGAAATTTGGTGCTTTGTTCAAGGAGACAAGAGTCGCTTCCATGGTGTAAAATACATGTGAATGAACTTCCCTTCCCTCTTTCTTGTAAATGTTTAATGATTCCAAGAAAGCAAACTCGATACCTTCTTCATTTTTGGCAAGCTCGAAGAAGAGACAAAATAATGCTTGATAAAGCACCGATTTGTGGATTTTATGAGCCCAAATTAGTGAATGCTTGACAGTGTTTTCATAGTTTTGAGAGTCTGAAAACTCCAAAGAAAACTCCAGAGGGGGGTCTTTTTCGTAAAGATAGTCTCCTAAGTCCAAAAAAGCGTAAAACAATACAAAGGAGAACTCTCTTATCCCAGGTGAACTAAGGTATTCCTTTTTCATAGTTAGTCAGCAAGGTCTGAAAAAGGGGTAAACTATCACTAGACTGATGCACCTTCAGAAGTGGTGTATAGCCTGAGTTTAACGAGTGTGAAGGAAGGACATATCAACCGAAAATATCCATTGGATTACAAGAAATGGGGCTTACGATAGTAAACTCGATGCTTTGTTCTTTAGGTTTTAGCAAGCATGACAAAGACATAAAGTACGCTCGAAATATTTTTCATGTTTAGGTCCAGGGCATGAAAAAGAGAAAACTAAGCTAGAAAAGGTTCCTTTTCCATAAGTTTAGTCCTTCAGGTCCGGAAACGAGATAAACCTATGCCTGAAGATACTCTTCTAGATTTTGAAAAAAAATAGAGTATTCTTTTTTCCTTAAGTAATCCACAAGGTCGAAAAAGGGGTAAACTTATACCTATGCGAATGATTGTTCAATTTACCTTAATGATTCTGAACAAATAAGTTAACTCGACAATATAGTCAATTTTAAGGAGTTAGACCAAGGATTAAAGATAACTCCATATCTTTCCCGAGAAGTTTTAACGAGTCCAGGAAAGTTAACTCACGACGTCCTTACTATTTTTAATGAGCTTGAAGGAGAGCAAAAATAATGCTCTAAATGTGAGGAGATGAGTGCCATAGGAAGGAGAAACTAGTTCCAAGCGCAAGGAACAAACCTATGCATAATTCAAGGAAAGTGAGCAAGATAAGGACACTTAGGAAATGTCTCCTCAATGAAATAGGAGTCAAGTTGCAAAAGAAAAAAAGGTGCAAGGCTGAGCGATGATGAGAGTAGGGATGAGGGCTTATACAAGCTAAAATCTTGGAATCCAACATCAGGCTCATAAATGCGACCAAGGAACATGCAAATGCAACTACAACTTGAACAACAAAGTGAGGTCGATAAACAGTTGTGAATCCAACTACAAATCCTGTCTCCAAGAAGCAACAACATCAGAATTACATTCAGAAGAAAATATCTGATGCAAGTCACTTTGGCATAAACACATGTGACTTTTGTATCTTCTACAAAAGGTGTAGTCAAGGCAGAATCAACCAAAGAGGACTCTATTGTGCCAAGGCCTGAGGGTTCACAATTAGTAAGATCAACCACAAAAGAAAAACAAAGATTAATAGAGGAGATAGAGCCTGTAGGAACAAACTCAGTATCCTAGGAGTTGAAAAATTCATAAGAAAAATCAAACTCATTAGGATCACTGACTTGTTGTTCGAAGGGAGAGTCCAAAAACCCAAAAATACCAACATAAAAAGACCAGTCCATGGGAATATCGGTATTATTAAGAAATCAGAGTTAGACCTAGTCACAACTTAACCAACATCCAAAATACGGTCAGACTGTATCAAAGACTCTAGGAAGACTTCATCCGAAGGAAGGAGATCATCTGAGATAGGACACATGTCTAAAATTTCAAATGGATCGATAGAGTTGAGAGTAGGATCATCTATATAGGATGGCTCACCTGGTCAACTTCTGGGACCAAGTCTCAAGAAAATAAGCATGAAAATAGAAGTTGCTTCTCAGTAGTGATTGAACGCAAAGGACATGAGTCCACATAGCTCACTCGTGGCGGGGTAGTGTCTATCGAGACACTAGGAATCGATAAAGGAAATACCTGGTCTCTAGTTGGGTCAGGAGATAGATCAAGAAAATCCAACCGATTGATAGTGAAAATTTCTTTGCCATGATTAATGTACTTCACACAAAAGAATGCTGACACCATAGATTGCATGGCATAGACATAATCACGTGCGAGGAGCTTATTGAATTCCAATGGGTCTTCTATCACCACAAAGTCAACTAAGACGGTCTTCCCACCCAAAGGAACATGTGTTTGATAAATAATTCCCAAGGCTATACTAGTTCTTCTATCAAATGCCAGTAACTGACTAGCAGTTGAAAAATTTCTGTGAGATCCCATGCCTCGCCAAGCACAACCAGACAAGATACCAATTAAGGAGCCTTCATCAACAATACAACGAGCAATCATGTGTTGTCCATCTTTGACATTTATCTGGAAAGGTGGATGAGAAGGAAGGCACAACTCAACTAGGCTATCCCAATCAAATGAAGCAATCCGAGAGCTTGGTGGGGGTTCATCCGAAGTGAGTTTGATGCCCCCTTGTTCAGTAAGTTCTGAACTTGTAGTGAAGAAAATGTGACTAGCAGACACTTCACTCTCCAAAGGAATATTGGGATTGATTGACAATGGAATTGATTCAACCGCTTCATGAAAGTCACTCTCTGAAGGGAGAGTGGGATTGAACAAAGGTGACATTGGTTCAATCACATAAGGATCACTCTTCGAAAGAAGAGTGGGGTGAACCAAATATTTGGAATGTTAGACCACTAGATCAACCAAAGGTTGAGTAGGTTGTTGAGAAACTATAGGTTGTTCAGGAGAAGGAAATCCTTGACTCTCGAACCACACTCTTCGCACCTCTGTGATAGCATGGCACTAGTGAGTAATATGATATCCCTCACATAACTTATAAGGGAACTTAAGTTTGCACTTCGAACGACCAGTTTTCTCAACAATGTCAACATGACTAGTAGTGGTTGACTGTTTTCTCTCAGCATGACCTACAGAGGATGATAGTTTTCCCCCAGCATGACCTACAGAGGCTGGTTGTTGAGAGACTTCAGGATGTTCAAAAACGAGATGAACTTAGAACCAAATTCTTTGTAACTCTGCAATGGCAGGGCATAGATAAGTAAGGTGGTACCCCTCACAAATATTACAAGGAAACTTGGGATTGTGTTTTGAATGGTTAGTCTTTTCAATAGTGTCAAATTGACTCATAATGGTTGAGTATTTGCACTCAGCATGAACCACAGAGGATGAGAGAATACCCCCAGCATGAATTGAAAAGGATGAGAGACTGGTTCCAACATGAACTATAGAGGTTGGATGGGCATGATCAACATTCTTTGTAGCAGTTGAGTGTGTTCCCCCAACATGACCTTTAGAGGTTGGAAAAGGTTTCCCGGCATGAATTGCAGAGGCTGGGTAACTGGATCGAACATGACCTGCAGAGGCTGGGTAACTGGATCAAACATGACCTGCATAGGTTGGATGGGGAGGTTCAATTGACCTATAGAGGTTGAATGGGTGCCCTCAGCATGAACTGCAGAGGCTGAGTGGCTGGATCCAATGTGACCTAGAAAGGTTGGAAGGATCCCACCAGCATGATCAATGGAGGATGGATGGTGAATATCAACTTGACTTGCATAGGTTGAGTTCTTAGATCCAACATGACCTATAGAGGTTGGATGGGTGTTCCCAGCATGCACTGCAGAGGCTGGGTGGTGAGGTTCAACTTGAACTACAGAGGTTGAATGAGTTCCCCCTTGCTTTTGACTCTTATTCCTATTCTTCCTTCTTTTACTCCTTTTAAACCGTCGGTTACTAGTATCAGTACTTTCACCGCATGATGTAGAAGGAGGAGGATAGGAAGCTACATGTGAAGGGGAATTAGTGTTTTGATGCCATTGATATGAGGATATTACTTGAGAAGCATCTAGAGCATTCAGGATAGTTGGAGTGGAAAACAACCACACTGGTAGCCCTTGGGTGAATCTAGGTAGATTCAAAGTGGCCATCAAAGGAACACAAACATCCCCTGTGAGAGGAATAGTCCAAGGAGTTCCCAGCATGGGGATCTCTTGGTTGGTGTTAAAAGGGGGGTTAGCCATATTTTCAAACAATAATACAAAGTCTGATTTTGATAGGAAACTAACAGTACAAAAAACACACCACTAGAAAAATACCTAAGTATCAGGCTAGACAAAAAAAGCTTCCTTCCAAAGGAAAGTCTAGGATTATGAGGGCCCATAACTAACTAGTGAAGGAAGGAGAGTAGTTACTTGGCATCTCATGAAGATCCCTCTAGGTCCAAGAACTGGAATCACCCAAATTCCCTCCCATATTTCCAACTGGGGTTACCTTCCAAGTATACCCTAGTTGCACTGGAAATAGCCTTCCAATGCCACCCGTGTAAGATCCTAGCAGACAAGATACTAAGTCTACCAAAATCACGGAGAAATCTTGGCGGAACAGTTGTCAATCCAGCCGATGCACATGGGTAGGGTAGCTAATCCCAAAACCAAATAGTACCAAAAACCACACGGGGTCAGGAGAAGGTACTAGATGAGTCCCCAAACATGCAACAACTCTGGTGTATGCTTTACTAAGAAGTGGAGGGGTATCTCCAACAGCTCAATATCGCACGACATCATGCTTGACTCCTGTGCGAGCGGATCTTTCTGGTGTCTTTCTCAATGAATTTTTATTTCCTAAAAGATAGGCCACTATGTTTGAGTTTTATTTTTTGGGCAGTTAAGATATCCCTAAACCAAAACACTAGCCTATACTAGTGTATGTCTTCCCTATAAACAAACAATTACTAATATATTTTAAATATTAAGTGTTTATTTTAAAGGGATGTTGATTAATAAAAGGGGGTGGAGAAGATGAAACCAATGGTGTTTTGACTCAAAGTTGAAAAAAATGATTAATCAAAGAGAAAAGAAATGCAAAAAGAAAAAACTATTCTCTTTCTTTAACAAATAGAAAACTTGAAACCCACAAAAAAACAATTTATTTTTTTTCTTTTTGAAGAATAATGATATGCAGTGCATTAAAGACAAAACCCTAATCTACATGCATATTAAAACACTTATATGTTCTTTTTCTTTTTCTTTTATCAATATAAAAGAAAAAACTACCTACAAACTAAAGTATGCAGATGAAAAGAACAAAGCAAAAGGCACTCTACTATACAACCACCAAACATACTCTAGACAACCCTAAAGTCAATATAAACCCTACTTAGAAGGAAGGATGGCATAAGAGACAAGTCAACTATTTTTGCATGGTGAATTTAACTAACAAAAAGAAGAAGGAAAAAAACACCAACAAGTTTCTGAACTCATACAAAGATCACTAACAGAGGCTTACCAGAAACATAAGCCAAAAATCAAACCAAGAAAAAGGGGTGGGGGGAATGAGAAAAGGGAAAAACCTAATGCTACAAAAATACTTGCAACCTAGATAAAGAACACCCAAAAGGGATGACACTAACTCCCTGGAGTCATGCACCTGCAGAGGACCCCAAAAGATCTCCCAAACAAGCCTCAAACAACCAACCAAACCACAAAAGGAGAAAAAAACATTGATTATGAGGCATACACGAGTTGTAATACTATCAGGTCATGCATCACATGCAGGTTGATAGTGTAGCGGGTCGCGTGTACATCCGAGACACGCACTATTGAGTCTGCAACTCACAAATGGGTGGGAAAAAACCCAAATAAAGTCAAAAACTGCCTTAGGAAGGCAGGGGAGGTGTTCTATTAGGATGAGAAGGTGTTCCTAAGTGGAAAGAAGGACCTGAAACCTTACAAAAGACTGGAAGAAAGACAAAGAAACCCCAAATAGACAAGGCTCTCCCTAATGGAGTCGCCAATTCTATAGTATAGGAAAGTTTCCTATGGCTATGGTTTAAGAGGCCATCAACGTACTGGGGTTGAAAGAGAGATGCAAATGGTTCTGTAAGTATATATAAACAAGTTAAGAGATTGGAATGGTTCATACTTAGCCAAATGAAGGTTGATCCAAGCAGCCCATCAATCTTCCTCTTGCTCCTCTTGCTCCAAGAGACCTGCAAAATGAATTATACCTTCCTCAAACCAATATGACCACATGTAAAACAATGATAATCAAAGTAATATGAAATCCTAATCTGATTAACATAAACATCTGATCATAAACAAAGATTCAATGACACATTTTACAATGATTTGGGAAGAAGAAGGACATCACATCTTTATTAATCATAAAAAGAAGTACAATTATACCTTTTCTTCAAGTTTGGCACCTCATGAAATCCCTATCTGGTTCTGTTGCTTCTCTTCTCCAAGGAACTCAGCCTCTAAGCTCTGCAACACAAGGATATAGCTTCTAGGGAAAGGTGGGCAGAAAGAGAGTCCCAATTCCTCCAGCATAACAATGCAAAGGTTCAAGTCTCCTCTGATGGACCTATATACCTCTATTTATATGTTTCTAAAGAGAAAGGATCGAATACAAAGTAGTTACAACCAAAGGAGTAAGTTGCATAACCACCCAAAATTCAAAAAAATCCATTTTTGACATGTACAGGAAAAATCCGCGGGATGCAGCGACAACAATCGCATATATACGTGGGTTGCAATGACTTTTTGCAATAACAAAATTCATGTATACAAAGGGGTACGTGAGTTTCAAGGACAATAGTCGAGTATACAAAGGGATACATGGGTACCATTTGGAATAAGTCGCTTATAAAAAGTGGAATACGCGGGTACCATGTATGAAAAGTTGCATATAATTAAAATATGCTCATTTTAAGGAGACTGATGGGAAATTTCAGAGTTTAGTTTATTATAGAAATTCTTAGCTGACTCAGATGCCTTTCCAATAGTGCAAAGAAGAGGTCAAATAGAATTACAAAACCCCATATATGGGTACTCCAATATAGGTGTTTTTCGGTGACTTTCATGAAGTGTCGACATGCGACGAAATCATCAGAAAGTGGTCACATGCAAAGATGTGTCATTTTGTTCTATAACAAATTCCCCCTAATGTGTGAGGTTAGAGGGTAAGAAGATAGCCGAAATACATTATAAAGGAAACAATTGAGTATAGAGAGAGCAGGGAATCCAAAATCGAAATGCTTGAACAAAGGTACAAGAAAGAGAGATAACTCTCAAAAAATATGGATCTTTGGGACATACAAGTCCATATACAAAATATTTCCATAAAGATATAGGCAGATCCAACATATGTATAGCTGATTAAGCTGTCATGGTCACTCAATATAAAAAAAGGTGCCATATCAAATCTAAAGGAGTCATGGCCACAAATGAACAAGGTGGATCCATGCTCAACAATCGATCATAGCCACAAAAATACAAGGTGGATCTATGTCTCAGCAAATGTCACATGAAGTGTGACAAGGTCTTACGTAACTCGAGAAATATAAAAATATATCAATCCCACTGTTGACCTAAGGTCTTCAATCCAAACCGCCAAAAAAGGTATGAATCCTAACCATGCGAATAAAGGAGCTGAAGTTGAACATGGAGGAAACTGTTTGATTACTAGTTAGTGATAAGAACCGTTAACAAACATGAGGGAAACCACCATTAATGAAAATGGTCCCCAAGGTACCTAGTACATTATAACAAGTTTGAATACAAGGACTTGAAGTCGAACACTTGAAGAATCCATCGAGTAGGAGACAATAACATATTCTCACTACCCAATAGCAAGAGAAATTGCCACTGATAACTGCAATCGCAAAGGTACCTTCATAAACTCTAAATCTCATTCCCAGAGCAAGATGCATTGCATTTGATAGGAAGAGATCTATTGGAAGGAAGTAATTAAGGCATCCTTCATCATCCAACACGAGATAAGTCAAAGACTACTGGATATCAAACTGGTACTGAATTTCATGACAAGAACCGCCGAGGGCATGATGTAATGAACTGATACCAGGGAATGGCCGACACAAAAGGTCGAGGAAACTGTAGAGTGGCCGACAAAGGTTTATCCTTGAACAATGAGCACTACACAAAAGTGACTTAGGCACCTTTTGACACAAAGGGACCAACATTGCAAATATGCAATGTAGGAGACATTGACAAATTCCCCATATAATTGGAAAAGAGACTGTTAGAAAACAGGACCGCAGAGCAATAATAGATATACAGTTAAATTAATAAACAAGATGCAAAACACACTAAAACATTACAGAGAGACACAGATATAACGTGGTTCACCCAAACGATGGGCTACGTCCATAAATAAATTTTCCAGTCCTTTTATTACAGTCCAGAAAGATGAAGGGATACACCCTGCAGCAAAATTGTTGCACTTCCTCTTCACGCTCTCACAGTCTCTCTTCCAGTACAATACAATACCATACTCAGTTGATTTCCAATGCTTTCTTTTATAGGGGAAATACAATGGGAAAATTCTAGGGTTAACCTAATACCATGGGTCCGCAATACTGTTGGCCAACACACATCCCAAAAAAAAATTTCAGGGGCTCCGCCCCCGAACCCCAAGGCAGGGGGAACGAGTGTATAGTACTCCTGGGTTACAATCACAACTGAATAATATCTATGGATCTGGAAGATTAGGCTCCATAACCAACAATCTCCCACTTGGAGACTAATCACAACAACTCCACCGCTACTGCACTATCTGGACTATGTTCTGGACCTTGGACTTAGCGAATTTCTTCCTTTCACCTTCATGCTTTAAGGCCAACAGAAATCGAGCAAGAACTCAGTTTCTCTCTGGTTACTCCCTTTGTCAACATGTCTGCAGGATTCTGGCTGGTGTGAATCTTTTCCAGTTTTAACAATTCTTCATCTAGAACAGATCTTATGAAGTGGTACTTGAGTTGTATATGTTTAGTCCTTGAATGAAAGGCTGAGTTCTTTGCAAGATGAATGGAAGTTTGGCTGTCGCTGTACAACCTACTATTCTCCTATTTCTTACCCAATTCTTCCATGAACCTCTGCAACCAAATCATCTCCTTACTAGCCTCTGTAGCAGCAACATACTCTGATTCCGTTGTTGAAAGTGCAACAACCTGTTGCAGTTTTGAAATCCAACTTACTGCTGTTCCACATACAGTGAACACATACCCTGTGGTGCTCCTCCTGTTGTCTTTATCACCAGCCATATTTGCATCAACATATCCCTGTAGAACAATGTTTGAACCTCCAAAACATAATGCATGAGAAGTGGTACCTCTCAAATACCTGAGAATCCACTGTACTGCTTTCCAATGCTCTTTACCTGTATTATTCATATACCTGCTCACAACTCCCACTGCATGTGCAATATCTAGTCTTATGCACACCATGGCATACATCAAGCTCCCAACTGCTGATGAATAGGGAATCTTGGACATGTAATCTATCTTTTCCTGTGTCTCTGGACACATATGCTTGCTTAGTTTGAAATGGTTGCCAAAGGTGTACTGACTGGTTTTTCATTCTGCATTCTAAACCTCTGCAACACCTTTTCTATGTACTCACCTTGAGACAATGTCAATTTGCGATTTTTCCTGTCTCTTGCTATTCTCATACCAAGGATTTTCTTTGCAGCACCCAAATCCTTCATCGCAAATCATTTAGCTAGTTTTCTTTTGAGCACATTTATATCCTGCATGTTAGACCCTACAACAAGCATGTCATCCACATACAATAACAAGATAATATATCTTCTGTTATCTAGCCTCTTGAAATAAACACAGTGGTCAGAATGACATCTATCATAACCTTGTTCTGTCATAAACTTATCAAATTTTAAATACCACTGCCTTGGAGCTTGCTTCAAGCCATACAAGCTCTTCTTCAACCTGCAAACCAAATTCTCCTTCCCTTTGACCTCATACCCTTGTGGCTGCTGCATATAAATATCTTCCTCCAAATCCCCATGGAGAAAGGTTGTTTTTACATCTAATTGTTCAAGATGCAAATCTTCTACCGCCACTAGACTTAAAATAGTTCTAATTGAAGTCATTTTAACAACAGGAGAAAATATTTCGTCAAATTCTATACCTTTCTTTTGTGCAAACCCCTTTACAACAAGTCTAGCCTTGTACCGCTTCTTTCCTCCATCTTCTTCCTTCAACCTGTAAACCCATTTATTCTGCAATGCCCTTTTTTCTACAGGCAACTTAACCAGATCCCATGTCTAGTTTCTTACCAATGAGTCCATCTCCTCATCCATGCCTTACTCCCACTTCTTTCCAGTTTCTACCTACATTGCTTCTTCAAAACATTTTGGTTCACCAGAATCAGTCATCAATAAATAATACAGTGAAGGAGAGAATCGTTCAGGGGGTCTACTTAACCTGGTAGACTTTCTTACAGTTGTAGCAGTTTCAGGTACCTGCTGCTGCTCTTGATTTTCTGGTGCTTTTGGAACTTCATTTTCTTTGATTTCATCAAGCACTGTGTACTCTGTGTTTTCCTTTTCTTCTTTCTTTCCCTGCAACTGATCTTTGTACATGACCTTTTCATTGAATACTACATCTCTACTCCTAATGATTTTGCAATTTTTAAGATCCCATAAGCAATAACCAAAATCATCAACCCCGTATCCAATAAAGGTACATTTCTTGGATTTAGCCTCAAGCTTTGTTCTATCATCTTTATCAATATGGACAAATGCTTCACAACCAAAAGTTCTCAGAAATGAGTATTTTACCTATTTACCTGTCCATGCCTCCTCTGGAATGCCACCATCCAAAGTGCTTGAAGGCCCTCTGTTTATTAAATAAACAACAATGTTTACAGCATCAACCCAAAACTGTAAGGGCAACCCTGCATGCAATCTCATACACCTTGCATGCTCCATGATTATTTTGTTCATCATTTTTGACACATCATTTTCTTGGGGTGTTCTAGGGACTATCTTCTCTCTGCGAATCCCATTGTGTGAACAGTAACTGTCAAACTCCTTGCTGCAGTACTCGCCTCCATTATCAGATCTGAGACATTTCAACCTTTTTCCCGTCTCATTCTCAGCCAAAGCTTTCCACTTCTTAAAAGTATCAAACACATCAGATTTATGTCTAATGCAATAAACCCAAGTTTTTCTAGTTACATCATCAATAAAAGTAACATAATAACAAGAGCCACCAAGAGATTGTACCTGAGCTGGTCCCCATACATCTGTATGGACAAGCCCTAACTTTTCACTCTACTTTTGTTTCCCAACCCAGCGAAATCTAACTCTCTTATGTTTTCCATAAACACAGTTCTCACAAAATTCCAAACTTACCTGCTTCAGATCTAGAAGCAGTTTTCTTGAGTGGAGAATCTGCATCCCCTTCTGATCACTCATGTGGCCAAGCCTATGATGCCACAACGCTGCACCTATTTCTGTGGAAGCTACAGAAATAGAATAATCAGTATTATGAGGACATAAATATAACGTACCTATCCTATCTCCTTTTGCAATTACCATTGATCCTTTAGTGACCTTCCACCATGTTTCTCCAAACGTAGATAAACAGTCGCCATCTCCCAACTGCCCTGTTGATATCAGATTTCTTTTCATAGCAGGAATGTACCTTACATCCTTTAGCAACCATTCATTTCCATTATTTAGCTTAATTTGTACCTTACCCTTTCCAACAATTTTACATGGTTCATCATCCCCCAATAACACATGCCCAAAATCACCTTGAACATAATCATAAAAGAATTTCCTATGGGTTGTAGCATGACATGAAGCCCTTGAATCTACTACCTAGTAATCACTAGTATTATCTAATGCAAGAATCAAAGCATCTTGTAACACATCACCTGAAACATTAGCTTCCTGGGTAGTCTCTTGCTGCCCCTCACCTTTCTTCTTTGGTGCTCTGTAGTCTTTCTTTAGATGTCCTTTCTTACCATAGTTCCAGCACTCTATTTTTCCGAATCTAGACTTGGATCTTCCCTTTTTAGACTTGTCATGATTTCCTAGGCTCCTTCCTCTCTCATTTTGTCTCCCTCTGCTCTCCATGGTCGACGCTTACCTGATGTCTCACCTGTGCTTTTTCTTTGCATTTCCTTGCTAAGAATAACACCAACAACATCATCAAACTTAAGAGTGTTTGAACTATGGACAGAGTTACTTATAGCCATGACCAAGCTATTCCATCTTTCTGGCAATGAGCACAAGATTAGAAGAGCCCTAACCTCATCATCAAAGTTCACTTTTACAGAACTTAACTAACAGGTAAGTGTATTAAACTCATTTAAATGGACAACAACAAATCCACCTTCCGACAGCTTCATATTAAATAAGCGCTTCATTAAAAATACCTTGTTAGAAGCCAAGGGTTTTTCGTAGAGCTTACTCAATGCGCTCCTCACACCCTCTGTTGTTTTTTCTTTCGAAATATTGAAGGCCACCAACGAATCCAGGCACAGCCGTATTGTTCCTAGTGCCTTTCTGTCAAGAACCTCCCATTCTTCATCCTTCATAGCCACCGACTGTTTTGCTTTTCCGCCCAATGACAGGTACAGATCCTTCTGGTACAGATAGTCCTCCATTTGCATCTTCCATAACTAATAGTTTTGGCCATTAAATTTCTCGACCCTAAACTTTCCTTCTTCCATCATTGCTCCCACTCGAACCAGGAACCCTTGTGTCCTGCGAGTTTACCAACCAAATAGACCTTTTGGCTCTGATACCAATTGTTAGAAAACAGGACCGCAGAGCAATAACAAATATACAGTTAAAATTATTAAAAAAGATGCAAAACACATTAAAACATTACAGAGAGACACGAATATAATTTGGTTCACCCAAACAATGGGCTATGTCCACAAAGAAATTTGCCAGTCCTTTTATTATAGTCCAGAAAGATGAAGGGATACACCCTGCAGCAAAACCGCTGCACTTCCTCTTCACGCTCTCACAGTCTCTCTTCAAGTACAATACAATACCATACTCAGTCGATTTACAATGCTTTCTTTTATAGGGAAATACAATGGGAAAATTCTAGGGTTAACCTAATACCATGGGTCCACAATACTGTTGGCCAACACACATAACAAAAAAAAAAATTCGGGGGCTCCACCCCCAAACCACCATTTTGTCGGGGGCGCTGCCCCCAAACCCTAAGGCAGGGGGAACGAGTGTATAGTACTCCTAGATTACAATCACAACTAAATAATATCTCTGGATCTAGAATATTAGGCTCCACAACCAACAGAGACCAACTGGAGGAGTAAAAACTCTGAATTAGGATAAGGTCAAAAACTGAGACCCAACTGTTGATAGAATCAAAACTAGTGCTTTGTTCAAGGAGACAAGAATTTTTTCCATGGTGTAAAATACATGTGAATGAACTTCCCTTCCCTATTTATTGTAAAGGTTTAATGAGTCCAAGAAAGCAAACTCGGGACCTTCCTCATTTTTGGCAAGCTCGAAGAAGAGACAAAATAATGCTTGATAAAGCACTGATTCGTGGATTTCACAAGCTCGAATTAGTGAATGCTCGATGATGTTTTCATAGTTTTGAGAGTCTGAAAACTCCAAAGAAGACTCCAGTGGGAGTCTTTTTCGTAAAGTTAGTCTCCTAAGTCTGGAAAAGTGTAAAACACTATAGAGGAGACCTCTCTTAGCCCAGGTGAACTAAGGTATTCCTTTTTCATAGTTAGTCGGCAAGATCTGAAAAAGGGGTAAACTATCACCAGACCAACACACCTTCAGAAGCGACATGTAGCCTGAGTTTAACAAGTGTGAAGGAAGGAAAGATCACTTGGAAAGATCCATTTGATTATGAGAAATGGTCTTACAACAATAAACTCGATGCTTTGTTTTTAGGTTTTAGCGAGCATGACAAAGACATAAAGTACGCTCGAAATATTTTTCATGTTTAGGTCCATAGCATGAAAAAGAGAAAACTAAGCTCGAAAAGGTTCCTTTCCCATAAGTTTAGTCCTTCGGGTCCGGAAAATATAAAACTATGCCTAAAGATACTCTTCTAGATTCTAAAGAAAATAAAGTATTGTTTTTTCCTAAGTAATCCACAAGGCCGGAAAAGGGGTAAACTTATACCTATGCAGATGATTATTCAATTTACCTTAACGAGTCTCAACAAATAAGTTAACTTGACAATATAGTTAATTTTAAGGAGTCGGACCAGGGATTAAAGATAACTCCATATCTTTCATGTGAAGTTTTAATGAGTCCGGACAAGTCAACTCGTGACCTCCTTACTATTTTTAACGAGCTCGAAGGAGAGCAGAAAGAATGCTCTAAATCCAAGGAGACGAGTGTCATAGGACGACGAAACTAGTTACAAGCGCAAGGAACAAACCTATGCATAATGTAAGGAAATCAAGTAAGATAAGGACACCCAAGAAACATCCCCTCAAGAAAAAAGGTGTCAAGTTGCAAAAGCAAAAAGGTACAAGGATGAGCGATGATGAGAGTAGAGATGAGGGCTTATACAACAAGCTGAAAGTGTGGAATCTGACATCAGGCTAATAAGCACGAGTAGGGAACATGCAAATGCAATTACAACTTGAACAACAAGGTGAGGTCAATAAATAGTTTTGAATCCAACTAAAAATCCTATCTCCAAGAAACAACAACATCATAATTACATTCATAAGAACAGATCCGATGCAGGTCACTTTGGCAGAAGCACATGTGAATTTGCTATCTTCTACAAAAGGTGTATTCAAGGAAGAATAAACCAAAGAGGACTCTACTGTACCAAGTCCTGAGGGTTCCAATCAATAAGATCAACCTAAAAATAAAAGCAAATATCAACAAAGGAGATAGATTCTACAAGAACAAATTCAGTATCACAGGAGTTGAAAAATTCATAAGAAAAATCAAACTCATCCAGATCACTGACTTGTTGTTCGAAGGGAGAGTCCAAAAACTCAAAAATACTAACATAAGAAGACCGGTCCATGGGAATATTAGTCTTACTGATCAAACCAGGGTTATAATCAGTCACAACTGAACCAACATCCAAAAGAAGGCCATACTGTATCAAAGACTCTAGGAATACTTCATCTGAAGGAAGGAGATCATCTGAGATAGGAAACATGTATAAAATTTCAAATGGATCGATAGAGTGGAGAGTAGGCTCTACAAATTTTATAGGGTGACTCACCTAGTCAACTGATGGGACCAGGTCCTGAGAAAGTAAGCATTAAAAAAGAGGTTGCTTCTCAGTAGTAATTGAACGCAAAGGACATGAGGCCACATAGCTCACCGTGGTGGGTCAGTGTCTATCGAGCCACTGGGAATAAATAAAGGAAAGATATGGTCTCTAGTTGGGTCAGGAGACAGATCAATAAAATCCAATTGATCGATAGTGACAATTTATTCTCCGTGATTAAATTACATCACACGAAAGAATGCTGACACCACAACTTGCATGGCATAGACATAATCACGTTCGAGGAGCATATTGAAGTCCAAGGGGTATTCTATCACCATGAAGTCAACTAAGACAATATTCCCACCCAAAGTAATAGATGTTTGAGCAAGAATCCCAAGTCTATACTAGTTGTTCTATCAAACACCATTAACTGACTAGCATTAGACACAAGTCTGGGAGATCCCATGCCTCGCCAAGCACGAGCCGACAAGATACTAAATGAGGCTCCTTCATCAACAATACAATGAGAAATAATGTATTGTCCAACTTTGACCTTTATCTAGAAAGGTGCATGAGAAGGAAGGTGTGGCTCAACTAGGCTATCCTAATCAAAGGAAGCAATTCGAGAGCTTGGTGGGGTTTCATCTGAAGTGAATCCGATGCCCCCTTGTTTAGTAAGTTCTGAACTGGAGTGAAGAAAATGTGACTAGTAGACACTTCACTCACCAAAGGAAGAGTGGGATTGTTTGACAATGGAATCGATTCAACTGCTTTGTGAAATTCACTCTTCGAAGAGAGAGTGGGATTGACCAAAGGTGACATTGGTTCAATCACATAAGGGTCACTCTTAGAAAGAAGAGTGGGGTGAACCAAATATTTGGAAGGTTCAACCACTAAATCAACCAAAGGTTGAGTAGGTTGTTGAGAAACTACAGGTTGTTCAGGAGAAGTAAATCCCTGAGTCTCAGACCACACTCTTTGCACCTCTACAATAACATGCCACTTTTGAATTAGACAATCTCCCTTGCATAGATTACAATGGAACTTAATTTTGCACTTCGAACGACCAGTTTTCTCACTGGTGTCAAAATGAGTAGCAGTGGGTGACTATTTTCTCTCAGCATGACCTACAGAGGCTGAGGGTTTTTCCCCAACATGACCTACAGAGGCTGACAGACTGGGTCAAACCTGACTAAGAGAGGCTAGTTGTTGAGAGACTTCAGGATGTTCAAAAATGGGATGGCCTTGGAACCAAACTCTTTGTACCTTTGCGATGGCAAGGCATAAATAAGTAAGGTGGCATCTCTCACAAATATTACAAGGAAACTTGGGATTGTGTTTTGAACAGTTAGTCTTTTGTTAGGCCGTGTGTCACATGCATGTTCCAAGCAGCCCTTCAATCTTCCTCTTGCTCCTCTTGCTTCATGAGATCTGCAAAATGAATTATGTCTTCCTCAAACAAATATAACCACATGTAAAACAATGATAATCAAAGTAATATGAGATCCTAATCTAATTAAGATAAACATCTAATCATAAACAAATATTCAATCACACATTGAGAAATGATTTGGGAAGAATAAGGAGATCACATCTTTATTAATCATGAAAATAAGTACAATTATACCTTCTCTTCAAGGTTGGCACCTTATGAAACCTTGATATGGTTCTGTTGCTTCTCTTCTCCAAGGAACTCAACCTCCAAGCTCTGCAACACAAGGATATAGCTTCTAGGGAAAAGGTGGGGGGGAAGAGAGTCCAAATTCCTCTAGCATAACAATGCAAAGGTTCAAGTCTCCTCTCATGGACCTCTCTACCTCTATTTATATGTTTTTGAAGAGATAGGGTCGAAGACAAAGTAGTTACAACCAAAGGAGTTAGTTTCATAACCACCCAAACTACTCAAAATTCGAAAAAATCCATTTTTGATGTGTGCAGGAAAAATCCACAGCCTGTAGTGACAATAGTCGCGTATACAAAGGGATACGCAAGTTACAATGTCAATATTCATGTATCCAAAGGGATACGCGGGTACCATGTAGAACAAGTCGCATATACATAGTTGAATACGTGGGTACCATGTATGAAAAGTCACGTATAGGTCAAATATTCTCCTTTTAAGGGTACTTCTGGGAATTTTCAGGGTTTGTTGTCTTCTAGAAACGTTTTGTATAACTTAGATACCTTTTCTACGGTGTAGAGAAGAGGTCAAACAAAGTTATAGAAATCCGGATATGGGTCCTCCAATATAGGTGGTATTCCATGACTTTCATGAAGTGTCGTCATGGAAGTGTCGACATGTGATGAAATCATAGGAAAGTGATCACATGTAGAGATGTGTCATTTTGGGATATAATATATCTCCCTAATGTATGAGGTTAGAGGGGAAGACGATAGCCGAAATTCATTATAAAGGAAACAACCAAGTATGGAGAGAGCAAAGAATCCAAAATTGAAGGGATCAAATAGAGATACCTGAAAGAGAGATAAATGCCAGACAAAATTGATCTCTGGGACATACAAGTCCATATATAAAATATCTCCATAAAGATAAAGGCGGTTCTAACATATGTATAATTGATGAAACTATCATGGTCGCTCAATATGCAAAAAGGTGCCATATCAAATCTAAAGGAGTCATGGCCACAAATGAACAAGTTGGATCCATGCTCAATAATCGATCATAGCCACAAAACTACAAGGTGGATATATGTCTCAGCAAATTTCATATGAAATGTGACAAGGTCTTGTGCAACTCAGGAAAAGAAAAAGATAACGATTCCATTGTCGGCCCAAGGTATTCAATCCAACCCACCCAAAAAGGTACGAATCCTAACCATGCGAATAAAGGAGCTAAAGTCGAACATGGAGGAAACCGTTTGATTACCGGTTAGTGATGAGAACTGTTAACAAATAGGAGGGAAACCACCATTAATGAAAATGGTCCCCAAGGTACCTAGTACATTCTAACAAGTGTGAATACAAGGACTTGAAGTCGAACACTTGAAGAATACATCGAATAGGAGACAGTAAGGTATTCCCACTACCCAATACCAAGGGGAATTGCCACTAATGACTGCAATCCCCAAGGTATTGTCATAAACTCTAAATTTCATTCCCAGAGCAAGACGTGTTGCAGTCGATAGGAAGAGATCCATTGGAAGGAAATAATTAAGGCATCCTTCATCATCCAACACGATGTAAGTCAAGACTAATTGGATCTAGAAATTGTACTAAATTTCATGACAAGAACCATTGAAGGCATGATGTAATGAACTGATACTAGGGAATGGCCGACACAAAAGGTTAAGGAAACTGCAGAATGGATAACAAAGTTTTATCCTTGAACACTGAGCACGACACAAAAGTGACTTAGGAATATTTTGACACAAAGGGACCAATGATGCATATATGCAACGTAGGATACATTAACAGATTCCCCATACAATTGGAAAAGAGACCAACTAGAGGAGTAAAAACTCTGAATCAGGATAAGGTCAAAAACTAAGACCCAACTGTTGATATACTCAAAACCGGTGCTTTGTTCAAGGAGTAAATACATGCTACCATGGTGTAAAATACATGTGAATTAACTTCCCTTTAGGGATGATTTTAAGGAACCGTACTTATTTAAAAGTGTATAAATGTTGACGAATATTACCAATTCTTAAAACACCAACTATAAAATGATTGGTGATATTTTTCAAAAAATATTTTAATTTCCAAGGATTTCATATCGTTTATATAATAATTTGGTGATTTTTGGGGNGCGAAACAGGGCTTCAAAAAATGCAAAATGGCGAATGTTTTTTGGGAGAAAAACATGGAAAAATAGCCCACTGGGCTAAAATTCGCCCCTAAAATCATCCTTGCTTCCCTTCCCTCTTTCTTGTAAAGGTTTAATGAGTCCAAGAAAGCAAACTCGGGACCTTCTTCATTTTTGGCAAGCTCGAAGAAGAGACAATAGAATGCTTGATAAATAACTGATTCATGGATTTTAAGAGCCCGAATTAGTGAATGGTCGATGGTGTTTTCATAGTTTTGAGAGTCTAAAAACTCCAAAGAATAATCCAAGGGGGGGTCTTTTTTCATAAAGTTAGTCTCCTAAGTCCGAAAAAGTGTATATTACAATACAGAGGAGAACTCTCTTAGCCCAGGTGAACTAAGATATGTCTTTTTCTTAGTTAGTCGGTAAGGTCTGAACAAGGGATAAACTAACACCAAAATGACGCACTTTCAGAAATGACGTGTAGCCTAAGTTTAACGAGTGTGAAGGAAGGAAAGATCATTCAGAAAGATCCATTTGATTACGACAAATGGGACTTACAACAGTAAACTCGATGTTTTTTTCTTTAGGTTTTAGTGAGCATGAGAAAGACATAAAGTATGCTCAGAATATTTTTCATGTTTAGGTCCAGAGCACGAAAAAAAGAAAACTAAGCTCAAAAATGTTCCTTTTCCATAAGTTTATTCCTTCAGGTCCGGAAAAAAGATAAACCTATGCATGAAGACAGTCTTCTAGATTCCTAATAGAATAGAGTATTCGTTTTTCCTAAGTAATCCACAAGGCTGAAAAAAGAGGTAAACTTATACCAAGGTAGATGATTGTTCAATCTAACTTAACGAGTTTGAACAAACAAGTTAACTCGACAATATAGTCAATTTTAAGGAGTCAGACCAGGGCTTAAAGATAACTCCATATCTTTCCCATGAAATTTTAACGAGTCCAGAAAAGTCAACTCACATCCTCCTTACTATTTTAAATGAGATCAAAGGAGAGAATAAAGAATGCTCTAAATGCGAGGAGATGAGTGTCATAGGCAGGAGAAACTAGTTCCAAGCGCAAGGAACAAACCTATGCATAATGCAAGGAAAGTGAGCAAGATAAGGACACTCGTGAAACGTCTCCTCAAGGAAAGAGGTGTCAAGTTGAAAAAGCAAAAAGGTACAAGGTTGAGCGATGATGAGAATAGAGATGAGGGCTTATACAACAAGATGAAAGTGTGGAAGTCGGCATCAAGCTTATGCAATAAGATGAAAGCATGGAAGCACAAGAAGGGAACATGAAAATGCAGTTAAAACTTGAACAACAAGGCGAGGTCAGTAAACAAATGTGAAGCCAACTACAAATCCTATCTCCAAGAAAAAACAACATCAAAATTACATTCAGAAGAAAAGATCTGATGCGGGTCACTTTGGCAGAAACACATGTGACTTTGCTATCTTCTACAAAAGGTGTAGTCAAGGCAGAATCAACCAAAGAGGAATCTATTGTGCCAAGGCATGAGGGTTCACAATCAGTAATATCAACCTGAGAAGAAAATCAAAGATCTATAGAGGATAGAGTCTACAAGAACAAATGAAGTATCACAGGATTTGAAAAAATCATAAGAAAAATTAAACTCATTAGGATCACTGACTTGTTGTTCAAAGGGAGAGTCCAAATACTCAAAAATACCAACATAAGAAGACCAATCCATGGGAAGATAAGGCTTACTAAGAAAATCAAGGTTAGACTTAGTCATAACTGAACCAACATCCAAAATAATTTTAGACTGTATCAAAGACTCTAGGAAGACTTCATCCAAAGGAAGGAGATCATCCAAGATAGGACACATGTCTAAAATTTCAAATGGATCGATAGAGTGGAGAGTAGGCTCCATAGTATGTATAGGATGAATCCCCTGGTCAACTGCTGGGACCAAGTCCCAAGAAATTAACCATGAAAACAAAGGCTACTTCTCAGTAGCAATTGAATGCAAAGGACATGAGGCCACATAGCTCACCCATGGCGGGGTAGTGTCTATCGAGACATTGGGAATCAATAAAGGAAAGACCTGGTCTCTAGTTGGGTCAAGAGATGGATCAAGAAAATCCAACTGATCTATAGTGAGAATTTCTTTGCCATGATTAAAGTACATCACATGAAATAATGTTGACACCACAGCTTGCATGGCATAGACATAATCACGTTCGAGGAGCATATTGAAGTCCAAGGGGTCTTCTATCACCATGAAGTCAACTAATATGATCTTCCCACCCAAAGTAACATGTGTTTGAGAAAGAATTTCCAAGGCTATACTAGTTCTTCTATCAAATGCCAATAACTAACTAGCAGTTGATGAAAGGCTAGGAGATCCCATGCCTCGCCAAGCATGAGTAGACAAGGTGACTAACTGAGGCTCCTTCATCAACAATCCAATGAGCAATTGTGTATTGTCCAAATTTCACCTTTATCTGGAAAGGTGCATGAGAAGGAAGGTGTGGCTCAACTAGGCTATCCCAGTCAAAGGAATCAATTCGAGAGCTTGGTGGGGGTTCATCTGAAGCGAGTTTGATACCCCCTTTTTTAGTAAGTTCTGAACTGGCAATGAATAAAATGTGACTAGAAGACACTTCAGTCTCCAAAGGAAGAGTGGGATTGATTTAAAATGGAATCGATTCAACCACTTTGTGAAATTCACTCCCTGAAGGGAAAGTGGGATTGACAAAAAGTGACATTGGTTCAATCACATAAGTGTCACTCTTTGAAAAAAGAGTGGGGTGAATCAAATATTTGGAAGTTTCGACTACTAGATCAACCAAAGTTTGAGTAGGTTGTTGAGAAACTACAGGTTTCTCAGGAGAAGTAAATCCTTGAGTCTAGAACCACACTCTTCACACCTCTGTGATAACAGTGCATTGGTGAGTAAGTTGATCTCCCTCACATACTTAAGTTGAACTTCAAACGACCAGTTTTCTCAACGGTGTCAACATGACTAGTAGTGGCTGACTGTTTTCTCTCAGCATGACCTACATAGGCTAATAATTTTCCCCCAGCATGACCTACATAGGCTAATAATTTCCCCCCAGCATGACCTACAAAGGCTGAGAGACTGGGTCCAACCTGAATAAGAGAGGCTGTTTGTTGAGAGACTTCAGGATGTTCAAAAACGGGATGACCTTGGAACCAAACTCGTCGTACCTCTACGATGGAAGGGAATAGATAAGTAATGTGATCTCCCCCATAAGGATTACAAGGAAATTTGGGCTTGGGTTTTGAACGATTAGTCTTTTGAACAATTTCAACATGAATCATAGTGGCTGACTATTTTCCCTTGTCATGAACCACAGAGGCTGAGAGACTGCCCCAATTATCACCTGCATAGGCTAAAAGACTAGGTCCAACATGACCTACAGAGGTTGGATAGGCAGGATCAATATGATTTGTAGCAGTTGATTGTGCGTCCCTAGCATGACCTTCATAGGTTGGAAAAGGTTTCCCAGCATGACCTATAGAGGCTGAATAACTAGATCCAACATGACCTGCAGAGGTTGGATGGGGAGGTTTATCTTAACCTATAGAGGTTTAAAGGGTTCCCTTAGCATGAACTATAAAGGCTGAGTGAATGGATCCAATGTGACCTGGAAAGGTTGGAAGGATTCCACCAACATGATCAACAAAGATCAACTTGACTTGCAGAGGTTGAGTGCTTAGATCCAACATGACCTGTAGAGGTTGGATGGGTGCCCCCAACATGAACTGCAGAGGCTGGGTGGTGAGGTTCAACTTGACCCATAGAGGTTGTATGGGTTCCCCCTTGCTTTCAAGTATTGTTCCTATTATTCCTTCTTTTACTCCTTTTAGACTGTCGGTTACTAGTATCAGTACTTTCACCGCATTAGGTAGAAGGAGGAGGAGAGGAAACTACATGTTAAAGAGGAGAATTGTTTTGATTCTTGATATAAGTAGCTTACTTTAGAAGCATCAGGAGCATTCAGGACAGTTGGAGTGGAAAACAACCACACCGGTATCCCTAGGGTGAATCCAGGCAGAGTTAAGGTGGCCATGAAAGGAACACCAATATTCCTTGTGAGAGTAATTGTATAAGGATTTCCCAGCATGGGGATCTCTTTATTGGTGTTCAAAGGGGGGTTATCAATAGTTTCAAACAATAAGACAAAGTCCAAGGTCGAAAAGAAACCAACAGTACAAAATACACACCACTAGAAAAATACCTAAGTATCAAGCCAGGCAAACAAAGATACCTTCCAACGGAAAGTCTGGGATGATGAGGGCCCAAAAATAACCAGTGAAGGAATGAGAGTAGTTACTTGGCATCTCATGAAGATCCCTCTAGGTGCAAGTGCTGGACTCACCCAACCGCCCTCCCATATTTTCAATCGGGGTTAGCTTTCAGGATGGGTGGGAAAAAACCCAAAAAAAGTAAAAAATTGCCTTAAGAGGCTAGGGGAGGTGTTTTATCAGGATGAGAAGGTGTTCCTAAGTGGCAAGAAGGACCTGCAAACTTACAAAATACTAGAAGAAAGACAGAGAAACCACAAATAGACAAGGCTCTTCCCATTGGAGTCGCTAATTCTGTTGTAGAGGAAAGTTTCCTATGGCTAGGGTTTAAGAGGCCATCAACGTACCGGGGTTGAAAGAGAGATGCAAATGGTTCTGCAAGTATATATAAACAAGTTTAGAGATTGGAATGGTTCATACCTTAGCCAAACGAAGGTTTATCCAAGCAACCCTTCAATATTCCTCTTGCTCCTCTTGCTCTAAGAGACCCGCAAAGAGAATTATACCTTCCTCAAATCAATATGACCACATGTAAAATAATGATAATCAAAGTAATATGAAATCCTAATCTGATTAACATAAACATCTGATCATAAACAAAGATTCAATCACACATTGAACAATGATTTGGGAAGAAGAAGGACATCACATATTTATTAATCATGAAAACAAGTGCAATTATACATTTTCTTCAAGTTTGGCACCTCACGAAACCTTGACCTAGTGCTATTGCTTCTCTTCTCCAAGGAACTCAGCCACCAAGATTTGCAACACAAGGAGATAGCTTCTAGGTGAAAGGTGAGGGGAAAGAGAGTCCCAATTCCTCCATCATAAAAATGTAAAGGTTCAAGTCTCCTCTCATGGACCTCTCTACCTCTATTTATATTTTTTTGAAGAGATAGGGTTGAATACAAAGTAGTTACAACCAAAGGAGTCAATTTCATAACCACCCAAACTACCCAAAATTCAAAAAAAATCTATTTTTGATGCATAGAGTAAAAATTCGTGGGCTTCAGTTACAACAGTTGCGTATATACATGGGTTGCAATGACAACAGTCACATATACAAAGGCATACATGATTTTCAATTTCAATATCCATGTATATAAAGGAATTCGTAGGTACCATGTAGAACAAGTCACGTATACAAAGTGGAATATGAGGGTAACATGTATGACAGGTCGCATATAGGTCAAATATTCTCATTTTAAAGATACTTATTGGAATTTCCAGACTTTGGTGTCTTCTATAAAGTTTTATCTTACTTAGATACCTTTCCAATGATGTAGAGAAGAGGTCAAACGGAGTCACATAACTCTAGATATGGGTCCTCCAATATAGGTGTTTTTCAATGACTTTCATGAAGTGTCGTCATGGAAGTGTCAAGATGAGACAAAATCATGGGAAAGTGGTCACATGCAGAGATGTATTATTTTGGGCTATAATAGTGGGTTCTTGATCTACAAGGTCACATATCAAAGCTACATAACTAGAATATGGCTTTGACTTTTGCTGGTTCTTGTGGAACCTACTGGAGCTCCATATCTTTCTGCTTCTTGTATGATTTATCTTACCCAAGTAGGTTTTCTCTTTCGAGATATATCCATAGTAGGGGGCTCTTGAGGTTCTATCATCTCATGATCTTTCGATGCTACTTTTTCAAGAGAGGATTTAGCTTCTACCATTCTGGGAGGTACATCCTCTTCATGTACTTTTTCAAGTTGACACCCTCTATATTTGTTATGAGTTGTCTCTTCATCAAATGCTACATCCCTACTAATCTTGATGTGATGGAATACTGAGATGTATATCATAAAGGAATTGGATACTTCACAGTATCCAAAAAATATTCCCTTCTTTCCAGAAGGATCCAACTTGGTTCTCTTCTCTTTTGGAATATGTACATATACTGGGAAGCCAAATATCTTGAGATGGATCACTTCAGGTTTCTTTCATGTATACATCTCTTCAGGAGTATTGAATCCAAGAGAACTGTGAGATAATCTATTCTGCACATATACGATTGTTCGAGTTGCTTCAACCCATAGGTGAATAGGGAGGTCTTGGTCATGAATCATGGTATTTACTACTTCCATGATAGTTCTATTCTTTCTTTCCGCAACACCAATCTGTTGGGGATTATAGGGAGTGGTTAGTTCCCTCTTGATTCCTGCCTCCTTACATAATGATTCAAATTACTTTGAAGTGTATTCTCCACCATTATCTGATCTCAGTGTCTCGATTCTCTTTTCTGAGTGGTTTTCTATCAATGCTTTGAATTCCTTGAATTTTTTAAACACTTCACTCTTATTCTTCAAGAAGTATATCAAAATATTTCTTGAATAATAATCAATAAATGTGACATTGTACTCATATCCACTTAAGGATAAGGAGGGAATAGGACCACATACATTACAATGAATTAGTTCCAATATACCTTTGGTCTTTGTTTCATTTTTTGGAAAGGGATCCTTGATTTTCTTTCCTCTTGCACATCCTTTGCAAGTTCCCTCATGTTCGATCTTTAGATATGGTAACCCCGTTACCATATTGCTCACATAGGGAAATGCTTTGTAGTTGATGTGAGCAAGTATCCTATGCCACAGTTCACTTAAACTGGTAATCTCGTGGATAAGGGTTGTCTCTGGATGTCCTTTGAGCTTATATAGTCATCCTTCTTCTTCTCCAATGACCACAACGTCTTCAAGTGTCTTACCTTTGGACCACATAAGTACTTGTCCATCTATAAAAGCAACTCTATATCCTTTATTATCTAGAGTAGAGATGGAAAGTAGGTTCTTTTTCAAACCTGGTACATATAATACTTCCTTCATCTTCATGGAAGTCCCAGAGTCAAGCTTGTAGCTTGATTCACCAATACCTTTGATGGGATATTGATAGTAGTCATCTCCCATTTATACCTTATGGGGAGGGTTCTTCTCTTCAAGTATTGACAAAGTTTGCTTCTTCCCTGTCATGTGCTTTGAAGTACCACTGTCAATAAGCCATGTGTCTTCTCCAGGTGTTATAGACCCAGAGAGTGCAGAGACTCTAATACATATTCTTTTGCATCTTCACCTTTAGTTTTCTTTAGAGGTTTTTCTTTTTTAACATCCTCATCTTCAGCTATATGAGCATGATGTCTCTTGTTGTTTTTGTTCTTCTTTGGTGATGGACATTCTCTATAAATATGTCCTATCTTATGACAGTTGTAACATTGATACTTTGATTAATCCTTCTTCTTCTTCTGAAACTTCTTCTTTGAAGGATTATGATTACTCCTCTTGAAGTTTGATTGTTTTCTTCCTTTCGTATGGGTGGCTAGATCCTAATCATCTTCTCTAAGGAGACCTTCTCTATTGGATACTCTAGCTTCTTCTTGTATGCAATCTTCCCATACAATGTCAAACTTCATACTCTCTTTTCTGGCACACATAGTCTGAATGAATGAGTCCCAAGGTCTAGTAAGACCATTGAGAGCAGTCATAACTAGTTCATCATCATCAAGGGTGTCTCTAATAGCACTTAGTTTTTCTCTAAATTAGGAGACCCTTGTGAAGTAATCTTGAATAAACTCTCCTTTGCTCATCTTTGTTCCCTTTAGTTGAACCCTCATGTTCATCTTCCTGTTGATGTTCCTTCCCTCATACATTCTAGAAAGTGCATCATACATTTTCTTTGGTGTCTTCTTAGATGACACTTGAGGGATCAAGTGATCCTTAATAGAATCAACAATGATCCCCATTGGCTTGATTAGGTCATGTTCATGCTTCTCCTTAGATTCATCTTCTTTAGGTTCTTCAATCTCATCGTTGATGTCCTTCTCAAGGAAATTATCTTTCAGAATGAGACCAATCCTATGCTTCCAAGCTAAGAAGTTTTCTATGCTTTCCAATTTGTCCTTAAGCTTAGTGCTTGGGGCCATCTTGTCCAGTAGGTCACTAAAAAATGAAATTTGTCAAAATAGGAGGATGACCTTACCAGTAGATGCGCTTGATTGAGGCAAATTGATAGGTCCAACTGATTTCTAGAGATCCCAAATATTCACCCTTCATATCTTACATGTGAGGTTGCAACTCTGCAAAATGTCTGGTTCAAGTTTTCTACAGTTTTCTGGTTCAAGGCCAAACTAGGGTTTGGACACTACAACAAAAACTAGATTTATCGTCTCTTTTTGCATCCTTTTTTGCATCTAGACCATCTTTCGGTGTATTTTTCTTCATTTTTTGGACAAAATGGCACAATTTCACGGGTTGGTCCTATTTTAGGAATTTTTTGCGTCCTTTTTCTAAATTTGGCACAAATTGCGATGTAATTTGCACCGAGTTTTGCACCTGGTTATGCACCAAGTTTTGCATCAGGTCTTGCGACATGTTTTGAGCCTAGTTTTTCACCTAATTTTGCACCTAGTTTGTACATCTACTCTTGTTGCGCCCCCTTTTACGTCCATGTTTGCCTCAACTTTTACGCCCTTGTTTTCATCCACTTTTGCATCCTTTTTTACATCCACTTCTGCTTCTTTTTTTGCATCCCTTTGTGCGCCAAGTTTTGCATCAAATTTTACATCCTGTTTTGAGTCTAGTTTTGCATCTCATTTTTGTTTCAGCCATTTTTGCATCCACTTTTGCATCCATTTTTTCGTCCACTTTTGCACCCACATTTTCATCCCTTTTTGCATCCCATTTTGCATCCATGTTTACGTCTTTTTTTGCATCTACTATTACATCCACTTTTGCATCCACTTTTGTCGTGTCCCAATTCCCACCCATTTTTGTGCCTACTTTTACACCCACTTTTGCTTCAACTTTTGCATCCACATTTGCATCCAATTTTACATCAGTTATTGCATCCCTTTATGCATCCACTTTTGCATTGGGTTTTGAGTTGGGTGTTACGACTACTTTTGCATCTACTTTTGTTGCATCCACTTTCGCATCCAATTTTTTATCCAATTTTACATCCATTGTTGTATCCACTTTTGCGCCACTTTTTTCATTATGTTTTGCTTCCACGATTGCATCATTTTTTGCATCCACGTTTGCATCACCTTTTGCATCCATTTTTGGTGCACCCCATTATGCACCCACTTTTGCACCTACTTTTGGTGCATCCTTATTTGCATCCATGTTTTTATCCACTTTTGCATCCCGTTTTACACCCAGATGTTGAAGATAACAATGAGGATAATGATTATGATATTGAGCATGGCTACGATGATGATGATAATGTTGTTGATAATGAGGAGAACGATGACAATGATGATGACGAGGATAATGACAATGATGACATTGACAATGATTATGATGGAAATGAAATGAATAATGATGATGGTGATGATGACAATGACAATGATGATGAATATAATGAGAATGATGATGTTGATCATCTTAAAAAATAAATTTTTATTTGTCATGCATAAAGTGTATGTGTCCTCCATGACCCTTTTCCACTAATCACATATTTTGGGTAGATGTTATTTCTTATGCCAAAGGTAATGATAAATAACTGATGAAAATGTCAATAATCACGATGATGATGATGTCAATGACAATGGTGATGATGATGACATGATTAATGATTATACCGATGAAGATGACTATTGTGATAATCATGGTGAAAATGACAAAGATGACGATGATGATGATGATCATCATCATTTCCATCATCGTCATCATCAAAAACATCATCACTATCATTGTCATCTAGTTCATCATCGTCATAATTTAAAGCATACGGGATATGTTTACCATGGGATATTGTTACAATTTTAAGCATGCATTACTTATAACTATGATTGAGCACATTTTAATCTTGGAGCCTGTAGTGAAACTGGGTTTATTTACCTCTACCAACACTTTCTTATAAGGATCATCGTCATTATCATCATCATCATTTCTCACGTTATTCTCATTGTCATTTTCATCATTACTATTATCATCGTCATCACCGTATAATCACATCATTGTCAACTTCATCGTCTTTGCCATAGTTTTCATCATCATCATTATCATATAATCACATAATTGTGAATGTCATTATCATCAAATCAATTACATGTATTGTGTCCACTTTAGCATCCCAAATCAATTACATTTATATTATCCTTATGCTAGGTTGTATAGGTGCAAAACTAGGTGGTTTATATCATTATTGTCAACTTCATCATCATTTCCATCGACTTCCTCATCATTATCTATATCATCATTCATCTCATCATCATCGTCATCATTTTCATCATTGTCATTGTCATCATCAACAAAAACATTGTCATCATCATCATATAATCACATCATTTTGAATGTCATTATCATCAAATCAATTACATTTATTGTGTCCACTTTAGCACCCCAAATCAGTTAGATTTATATCCTCCTTATGTTAGGTTGTCTAGGTGCAAAACTAGGTGGAGGAATGAAAATTATTGAAACTATTTGGCATCATTTCTCATGGATTTCTTAGAAGTTTGGATTTGTTAAGGATTGAAATATATTCATTCACTTATGCTATTTTTTTATATTATATTTCATAGAATCCCTAATGATGAAAATTCATATGGTTAATATTTGAGAAACCTATAATTAAAGGGTGATGAAATGTTTTTTTTCTTTAAAATCGATTTGAAATTTGAAATTTCTACATTACTCACTTGGCAAATTACTTATGTAGGGATTGTGGGTTTCCCTTGGGTTGTGGTTGATGTAGGCCAGTGTCACATGACCTCAAGAGTCGAGACAAACTTGAAAGATGCTCAAGTTCAAGAAAGGATTGCGTAGGTTGTATGGATGTGACACTTAGTATCTAGGGATAGCCATGACCCTTACTATCTCATGACATGTATAGACCCTTCCATCTTTAGTATTTAGGATATCCAAACATTCATTTCCCAAGTTGTACAAATGTTTTACTTGTATTTATTTATTTTTTACAATTATTATGACATAAATAACCACATGTTCAAGAACATTAATAAGGATAAATTAACTAACCCTTTAATATGAGTTTTTTTCCTTCTAATTCAAAAAAAATATTTTCACATAACTCACCATATATTTAACAATTTTAGCAACAATTGTAAATTTGAGCATATAGATCTGTAGACAAAAACAAAACTCACAAAGAAGATCTCACAATTTACTCAGCAATTGAAGAATGAAACAGTGCAAAAGGCTTGCAGCTGTGAATGCTTTCATTAATCAAAAAAGTATTTCAGATGATAATTACAATAATGTAAAATGGCTTTAATAGCCACAAGCAATTCGAATCCACATGAGGAAGTTCGAATTGATTAGACTTACTTGACTGTAGGTAACCGGAGGACCCAGTAGTTAACTGTCCTTGTCTAAATCATAACCGAAGTTCTAAAACACAACCAAGTGTTACATTTAGTATTAAATAATGGTTAACTGACTGTGGTAGGTGAGAAAAATGACCCACATGTGTGCAATTAATTAAACCATTATTTAACTGAATGTAGAGAGCTAGAACTGAATGTAACTGACTCCTAACTTGGCTTGACTAGTCATCAACTGAAGTTAACTGACCTTGGTTGGTTTCGGCACTCCTAGTTGCTTCGTAAATTGTAGGGATTGATCTAGGAGACTCCTAAACTTATGCAATCAAGTGCAATAAGTGGCAGTGAGCCTCAATTAGTGTTCCCCACACTTTGGTAACTGAAACATGTGCCCCAATTAGGTTAAGTTTAACCAATGGTGCTAATGACTATAAATAGACTGGATGGACTCCCGATTTAGACATGACTCCCGATTTAGAAATATGACCAAATTTGGACAAGGGAGGATTAATAATCCTAACACCCCACCTGAATGCTAACTTGGACAAACTGTGGGCCCTGGTAACTAAGACCATAGGTCACCCATTACATCAAGTAAAATAAAGTAATTGCTTAATACAAGTAACTAGGGAAAAAACCACATGGGAAAAAAGCCCTCCTTCTATCTAAGCAGGTAGAATTGGGTCTCAAGTTTGAAAAACTTGAAAATATGTTGCTGCAATCTTCATCTCTGTGAGGTAGTGAAGCAACATGCATGGTGTGCTGTGCACAGGTATTCTGGGGCCTGGCATGTAGACTTCTCCTTTTTCTCCAAAACTGATGATGGAAGGAAGGAGGAATGTAACCTTTGTCTCTTACTGAATGAAGAGGTGTATGATCATATCCATTCTTCTGAATGTAGGAGGACTGAGCCCTTGCCATATTGCATCTTACAGGAAGTCTATTGCATCTCTCTGAAGGAGGAAAAACAGTATGGCATAGTGCAAGAGTCTTTCCTTTCTGAGTGTCAATTGAGTTTCCATACATTTTTTCCTAGCTTCCAGTTTGGAAGTAGGGACTGAATCTAGATCTGAGTCACCCTGAATCTTAATGTCATAAACTGATATAGATGGATCTGCAATACTAGTAGAAGTTGTAAAAGAAGTACATGCAATGTTTTTACCTTCCCTTGCAGGTGGCTGCTGAGAGTGCACTGGTTCTGAAGGAGGCATGAAATGTGAAAACTCATATGATTTTGAAGCATGATTCACAATACCCTTTGCTATGATGCTCCCAGTAGAGATATATGTGATCTCCACTGAGTCAGGACCAAATATCACTCGCTTTGGAGATCCAGTATGGGTCATCTGATAGATAGATAACAGGTTTGAAGTCAGGGAGGGAACACACAACACATATTTGAACCTTCCATGTTCAATTTGGATAGAGACCTTCCCTTTGGTTTGGATTTTACTGTTATTTCCCATCTGAATACTAGGACCATCAAAGGACTGAAAAGAAGAGAAAGATTCTATGGATGCAGCCATATGGTTGGAAGCTCCAGAATCAATGAGAAAGGCAGGTGTTGATGTGCAGCAAGCTTTCAGTGCATGTCCTTTCCTTGGGTATTCTTCTTCTTATTCTTCAGAGTCTTCCTTCCTTGAGCTAGTAGGTACAGAAATGTTGTGCCTTTTCAAAAGAAGAGCCATTTCATCAAGTTGTCTTCTCATACAGGAGCTTTCTGAATGGAAGCCCCTTCCATAGTAAGGGCAGAGGACCTTTCCTTTGCCATTCTTCTTGCTTCTCTTCGAACCTGAAGGTTCTTTTGACTGTTCAGACTCATCTCTTTGCTTCCCTCTGTCATTCACTACCTTATCTCCTCTTGCAACAAGAGCTAGATCTTTGGGAGATCGGATGATCCCCATTTGGATCAATTTATCATTTTTAGAAATAAGAGATTGAATGAAAGCATTAAGAGTGGGCATCTTCCAATTTGGAGTAGTGAGCCTTACTGTTTGGAAGGTGGATACAAAGACTGAGTAGTATGAATTGAGCTTTGTGAGAATAGCAAGGATGAGCTGATCTTCATCCTTCTTCACGTTGCATTGCTTCAACTGATATATCAGGTTCTTGAACTTTGAGAAGAATTCATTTATAGATTCGAAGTCTGATGGATTGAGAGTAATCAGATCATTTTCTAGCTGATGGATCCTCATCTCATCATGCTTATCAAACAAAGAAGCAAGCTTGTCCCAAACCTCCTTGGGAGTGTCCAAGTCTTGGATGTGAAATTGAATATCCTTATAGACTGAGAATTGCATGAGTCCAATGGCTTCATCAAGCCTGTTCATGTACTTAGCTTTGTCTTTATCCGATTCTGGCTCTTCCTCTGTTTCTTCTATGAGTCTGAAGAGATGCTTGGTGCAGAGCAATATTTTCATGTCTTCCTTCCACTGGTGATAGTTGAAGGGAGTGAGAGGCTCTATTTGATGAGCCATTTCGAAGTAATAGGAAGAACTGAGCTGCTGTAGCGAATGCAATGAGAAGTAGAGGCTGCTTGTAGCGAATGCTGTAAGAAAACCTGATAACCTGTCACACAATCAAACAAATAAAGTGATCCGGTTGGAGATCTGAGGAGGAGAGGAGTCTTGTCCACCGAGGCTCTGATACCATGTAAATTTGAGCATATAGATCTGTAGACAAAAACAAAACTCACAAATAAGATCTCACAATTTACTCAGCAATTGAAGAATGAAACAGTGCAAAAGGCTTGCAGCTGTGAATGCTTTCATTAATCAAAAAAGTAATTCATATGATAATTACAATAATGTAAAATGGCTTTAATAGCCACAAGAAATTCGAATCCACATGAGGAAGTTCATATTGATTAGACTTACTTGACTGTAGGTAACCAAGACTTTGTTGTAGGTAACCAAGACTTTATCTAAATCACTATCAAAGGACCCAGTAGTTAACTGTCCTTGTCTAAATCATAACCGGAGTTCTAAAACACAACCAAGTGTTACATTTAGTATTAAATAATGGTTAACTGACTGTGGTAGGTGAGAAAAGCGCCCCACATGTGTGCAATCAATCAAACCTAGCGCTAACTGAATGTAGAGGGCTAGAACTGAATGTAACTGACTCCTAACTTGGCTTGACTAGTCATTAATGGAAGTGAACTGACCTTGGTTGGTTTTGGCACTCCCAGTTGCTTCCTAAATTGTAGGGATTGATCTAGGAGACTCCTAAACTTATGCAATCAAGTGCAATAAGTGGCAATGAGCCTCAATTAGTGTTCCCCACACTTAGGTAACTGAAACATGTGCCCCAATTAGGTCAAGTTTAATCAATGGTGCTAATGACTATAAATAGACTGGATGGACTCCCGATTTAGACATATGACCAAATTTGGACAAGGGAGGATTAATAATCCTAACAACAATAAAATAACTTACACTTACAATGACTTATTTTCATTTTTCCTTATATTAAAAACAAACTAATCAGTATAAAACAACTCAAAATTCTTTCTTAAACACTCCACTCCAATAATATAGTAAAAATAATAAAAACATTTAGATCCCTTCGACATTAACCCTAAACAATTACATTTAAAATAGCTAAAACTTATAAAGAATATTGCTTTTAATGTAAATAAAAAAAACATTACTTCAACGTAAAGCATTACCACTTGATCTTTATTAATTAATCATATTACACTCTGGGGATTAAAGCAATCTTACGTAGTGGTGGTGCAAATGTTTATAAATATTACAAGTAACCATCTCTATGTTGGACTATGAAAAAACGTAATTCAATATAAGTTAAAACTTAATATATGTTATAGATTTTAGTTTAGCTATATATAAAACATGAAAAATATATGATTTATGTAATAAACTTAAATGTAAGTAAAAAAATGATGTTAAAGTGGGAAATATATTCCTAACAAGTCCCTAGAAGAGGGACCCCTTTTAATCCAATGTGGCAAACACAACCTCCAAAAGCTTGCACTTCCAAGACAAGCCTAGAAAGTTGGTTTAAATCAAGGGTGTAAGGCTTGACCTACTTGAATATCCACAAATAAAGCAACAAAGGTGGGCACCACCTCCACATGCAATGTAAATAATGCGCACTTCTTAATGAAGAAAATACTTTAAAATATAAACTTTATAAACTTTGGCATTAACACCAAACAACTCCATTTACGGATACAGCTTGAAAACCATCGATACCAGTAGCAACCAAAAATATTAATATTCAGAATCCATCGTCATTGTTGTTCAAGGAAAACCCTTTGAAAACTCCATGACACTAAAAATTCCATGGAGATGGGAGAAGGCATTGCAAATTTTGAATCTTCTCAACCAATGATGCTTTGTAGAAGACTCCATTACTTATTGCGGGATTTTAGAGATTTTCATCGAGGCGAGAGCATTGGCAGAAGGAAAACACGTCCATGGTCACATGATGAAAATTGGGTTCTAACCTGATGTTTGTTTGGATGCTAAGCTTGTTAGTATGTATGCCAAGTTTGGTTGTATTGAGGATGCACGCCAAATGTTTGAAAAAAAGCATGTGCACAATTTGGTTTCATGGACTTCTATGATAGAAGGATACGCACAACATTGTTATGGCGGAAAATATTGGGTACTCTTTTGCTTGATGATGGAAGAGGGAAAAAGGATAAATCAGTTCACCATTGTCAACATTCTACGGGCATGTTTGAGCTTGAAATAGGGGAAACAGGTGCATTCCTACTGCTTTAAAACTATATTTGATATAATTTATCTATTTGTTGTGGGATTATTGCTATGTATGCAAAATGCGGAGATTTACAGAGTGCCCAACAGATGTTACGGAATGCATGAACCAAATGTCACTATCAGGGAATGCAATGATACCCAGTTATGTGAGGAATTAGTTTTCGTAATTGGCATTTAATATCTTTAGACAAATGCAACCAATGGGATTGAAGCCAAACCAAGCCGCCTTTTTAGTGTTCTAGATGCTTGCACTAGGATGACCTCATTGGCATATGGCAAGCAAATCCACACCCACATTTTGAGAAGAGGATTTGAATCTAAAATTGTTGTGGGAAATTCCATTGTTGACAAGTATACTAAATGTGGGAATATGGAGTATGTACACTAGTTGTTTGATAAAATGCATGAACGAGATATAGTTTCTTGGAGCAATATGACTGTAGACTATGGTAGGTTTGGGAGAGGCAGGGATGCGATAGAGGTATTTCAAAAAATGCAGCAGGCTGGTATGAAGCAAAATCAAAGTTAATTTTGTCGGGGTTCTTGTTGCTTGCAGCCATGCAAGACTAGTTGATGAAGGTTTGCATTACTTTGATTTTATGAGACACCATCATTACATTACCCCACATGCCGAGCATTATTCCTGCATGATGTATCTACTTGGCCATGCTGGGCACCTTGATAAGGAACTTGATGTGATAAAAAAGATGCCATTTGAACCAGATGTTGCTTTGCTCAGTGCTTGTAGAGTGTATTCCAACATTGAAATAGGAAAAATTGCAGTTGAACTGGTTTTTAAGCTCGACCCTCAATGTGTTGAAAATAACGTCCTGTTGTCAAACATCTATATTATTGCAAGTAGGTGGGAAGATGTAGACAAGGTAAGAACAATGATGAAAGATAAAATTGTGAAAAGAAGCCATGGTACAGCTGGATTGAGGTCAATACCAAAGTGCATCCATTTCTTGTAGGAGATCAAACACACCCACAAACTAAGTTGATCTATGCAATGTTGGGTAGCTTGGATCTACAGATGCAAGCAATAATACAAAAGCGCGGATTTTTCCACGGAGGTTTTCCACATTTCATACTTTTTGATGTAAAATCGGAAGCAAAATGAACTTGCCGTCGTTGTATCGACGCTTACTCGTTGCTGTATCGACGATGGTAATATTCTCCGTCGCTATATCGACGCCTTCCTCCTTCAACATCGCTGTATCCACGGAGCTCCGTCGCTATAGCAACGGCAATGTCAAGCTGACTTAGGGCATTGACATTTTTTGGCTTTTTAGTTGACCTAGGGCGCAAAAGTCAATGTTTTCCGTCGCTATAGTGACGTCTAAGAGTTCTATAAAAACGAAGGCCTTAACGAGATTTTCTTCACACTTGCCATTGTTGCAGCACTGTTTTCGGGTGATTGTTGGAGCTGTTTATTATTTCCGTCTCCTGCTGGTGAACAATCCATTTCTAGATCTACATAGTTCGGATTTTAAATGTGCAAGGTTAGTTTGTGTTTTCAAATGAATTCGCTTGAAAGAATTTATTTTTTTTGTAGCTTATGTGTCCTCTTTCAAGGTTTAATGCCTTCTGCAGGAATTTGTTTAAGACAACATACATGTAAAAAGGGATTCAATTTTATTTTTATATGGAAAATTCAAACGCCCAAAGATCTAAAAACCCTCACAAAATTTGAACACATGCACCACAAAATTTGAGCAACACAGTTTAAAAACTAGTAAGAAATATTCACCTATTTTACCATTTTGGGATTACTAGAATTGAAGGTATAAGTTTCATTTTCAAAGTGATTGAAAAAGGATCCAATTTTGGGGTTGGAACATGTAACAACTCCAAAGATTGTGAGGTATGGCTCATTGGCTATGGAGATGTACAAAAAGGTTTATTCATACTCTTCCAACTAAACACATAATTTGTTAAAAAAAAACATTAACATAGTAAGAAATTTAAAAAAAAAACAAAAAAACTATGAAATCAACCAGAAATAGTTTTGTAGTAATATTTCTTAAATGCAACTAAGAAATTATATGTAATAAAAAAAATATGTATTTATGTTTTTGATATGGGGCTTGAGCATATTTTTAAAAGTTTCCAATTAACAATTTTAGTGATTAGTATAATTTTTAGTAAGGAAATGAGTTTTTTTTGGCATATTTTTTAAAGTTTCCAATCATGTATCCACAATTTCAGTGAAAAGTATATTTTTTCATTTTTTATGATGGGAAAATGAGTTTTATTTCACATTGTTTTGAAATTTCCAAAACAAACACTTACAAAAATGAAATGATTATACTAATAAAACAAAAATATTAATTAATTTAATGATAAAAATATTAGTTTGTTTAAGGCAAGAAAAATCACACCAAATATAGTTATAAAATCTAAGTAACTAATCATAAACAACGGAATATTAAACTCTAAGTAACTAATCATAAACAACGGAATATTAAAGGAATAACAAATGTCTATATAAAAATTCTGGCACAACTCTTCTTCATTGCTTTGGATGCTTAAACAATCTATTCAATGTTGTAAATGTAGTAATTAATGTATCATAAAGTACTTGTTTGTTTTTTAGTTATGTATTATAAAATAAAATAAAGATATAATTTAGTATTATCGTTTTCAATAAAAATAAAAATTAGGATTATAATTTAAATATGCTTCACAAAAAAAGTATTATTAAAAAAATTAAAATATTTATTTTTTATATTAATATATTTAAAAATGTAAAATTAAAAGTGATTTTCAGATAATGATTGAAATATCTTTTATTTTCTAAAATATATTTTAAAATCATATAAACAATAGAAAAATGTATAATCGGAAATAGTTTATAGATAATTGAAATAATATTGATCAATATAGTTTTTAATTCCCCAAAAAGTATGATAGGATCTCAAAGACTGATCTAACATTTTGTATTTTAATTGAAAAATTAATTAAGTTATTCTAATTGTAGCATCTTATAGTATGGGTTTAGTATACTTATTAAATGAACAAATATCTTAAGGTCCAATGGTGTCCTTAAGTTTTTGTAATATAAAATATGGTTGCACCTTAGGTCATGCTTTGGTCCCTCCGTGCTTAGGTCATGCTTTGGTCATACGATGTTATTCTTGGAGAGGTACATGATATATTAGTCGTTATGTGATGATAGTGAGTACATAAATAAAATTGATGACACATAAGGAATAGTGGTTTGTGATGTATTTGACAACTTACTGTTTGGTATGGTGTAGGTAAGACAATTTCTTGTCACCACAAGGCTTTGTCACCATGAACGAAAATGCAAGGAAGCTTGCTCGGTTCAGAGCGGCATTAGAGGCGAGGGGCGATGGAAAATGTTATTGCACGTGCAATGATTGTAGGGGTTTGCAAAGAAGAAGACTTTTAATAACAACAGCTGAAATACATTGTAGGGAGAAGGGACATGCCGAAGGGGGCAATGAATATCGTCCCTTGGTAAGAGGTTATTCAGTATTTAATGTCGTCGTCATGTCATTACTTTTAGTAAAATCATGTCTTATCATAATTTTATATGCTCTATACACACTAATTTCACTGCATTGTTTGTACATATATAGACAAT
>LPNX010336143.1:452187-510293 GCA_001517045.1 Pseudotsuga menziesii | reverse complement strand
TCTTCCTGATTTGTATCGGTAACGTTATATCCATCCATGTCAACGTCATTAAGAACTTGATCAGCTCCAATATTCTGATCACGAATTTGCTCACCCTGTATAGGAGTATTTCTGCTAGAACTTGGCAAATTATAGCTGTCTGGAGGCTCACATTTTGGGGGCATTGTCTATATATGTACAAACAATGCAGTGAAATTAGTGTGTATAGAGCATATAAAATTATGATAAGACATGATTTTACTAAAAGTAATGACATGACGACCATTAGAGATAATAAATTAAATACTGAATAACCTCTTACCAAGGGACGATATTCATTGCCCCCTTCGGCGTGTCCCTTCTCCCTACAATGTATTTCAGCTGTTGTTATTAAAAGTATTCTTCTTTGCAAACCCCTGCAATCATTGCATGGGCAATAACATTTTCCATCGCCCCTCGCCTCTAATGCCGCTCTGAACCGAGCAAGCTTCCTTGCATTTTCGTTCATGGTGGCAAAGCCTTGTTGTGACAAGAAATTGTCTTACCTACACCATACCAAACAGTAAGTTGTCAAATACATCACAAACCACTATTCCTTATGTGTCATCAATTTTATTTATGTACTCACTATCATCACATAACGACTAATATATCATGTACCTCTCCAAGAATAACATCGTATGACCAAAGCATGACCTAAGCACGGAGGGACCAAAGCATGACCTAAGGTGCAACCATATTTTGTATTACAAAAACTTGAGGACACCATTGGACCTTAAGATATTTGTTCATTTAATAAGTATACTAAACCCATACTATAAGATGCTACAATTATAATAACTTAATTAATTTTTAAATTAAAATACAAAATGTTAGATCACTCTTTGAGATCCTATCATACTTTTTGGGGAATTAAAAACTATATTGATCAATATTATTTCAATTATCTATAAACTATTTCCAATTATACATTTTTCTATTGTTTATATGATTTTAAAATATATTTTAGAAAATAAAAGATATTTCAATCATTATCTGAAAATCACTTTTAATTTTACATTTTTAAATATATTAATATAAAAAATAAATATTTTAATTTTTTTAATAATACTTTTTTTGTGAAGCATATTTAAATTATAATCCTAATTTTTATTTTAATTGAAAACGATAATACTAAATTATATCTTTATTTTATTTTATAATACATAACTAAAAAACAAACAAGTACTTTATGATACATTAATTACTACATTTACAACATTGAATAGATTGTTTAAGCATCCAAAGCAATGAAGAAAAGTTATGCCAAATTTTTAATATAGACATTTGTTATTCCTTTAATATTCCGTTGTTTATGATTAGTTACTTAGAGTTTAATATTCCATTGTTTATGATTAGTTACTTAGAGTTTAATATTCCGTTGTTTATGATTAGTTACTTAGAGTTTATAACTATATTTTGTGTGATTTTTCTTGCCTTAAACAAACTAATATTTTTATCATTAAATTAATTAATATTTTTGTTTTATTAGTATAATCATTTCATTTTTGTAAGTGTTTGTTTTGGAAACTTCAAGAAATGCTTTAAATAATCGGAAATTTCATTTTTGTCTCGATATAAAAAATATGAAAAATTACATTGATAACTAAAATTGCCGATATAAAATTGGAAACTTCAAAAAAATGTGAAATAAAATTCATTTTCCCATCATAAAAAATGAAAAAATATACTTTTCACTGAAATTGTGGATACATGATTGGAAACTTTAAAAAATATGCCAAAAAAAAACTCATCTCCTTACTAAAAATTAAACTAATCACTAAAATTGTTAATTGGAAACTTTTAAAAATATGCTCAAGCCCCATATCAAAAACATACATACATATTTTTTTATTACATATAATTTCTTAGTTGCATTTAAGAAATATTACTACAAAACTATTTATGGGTGATTTCATAGTTTTTTTGTTTTTTTTTTTAATTTCTTACTATGTTAATGTTTTTTTTAACAAATTATGTGTTTAGTTGGAAGAGTATGAATAAACCTTTTTGTACATCTCCATAGCCAATGAGCCATACCTCACAACCTTTGGAGTTGTTACATGTTCCAACCCCAAAATCCGATCCTTTTTCAATCACTTTGAAAATGAAACTTATACCTTCAATTCTAGTAATCCCAAAATGGTAAAATAGGTGAATATTTCTTACTAGTTTTTAAACTGTGTTGCTCAAATTTTGTGGTGCATGTGTTCAAATTTTGTGAGGGTTTTTAGATCTTTGGGCGTTTGAACTTTCCATATAAAAATAAAATCGAATCCCTTTTTACATATATGTTGTCTTAAACAGATTCCAGCAGAAGGCATTAAACCTTGAAAGAGGCCACATAAGCTACCAAAAAAAAAAATCTTTCAAGCAAATTCATTTGAAAACACAAACTAACCTTGCACGTTTAAAATCCGAACTATGTAGATCTAGAAATGGATTGTTCACCAGCAGGAGACGGAAATAATAAACAGCTCCAACAATCACCCGAAAATAGTGCTGCAACAATGGCAAGTGTGAAGAAAATCTCGTTAAGGCCTTCGTTTTTATAGCGACGGAAAACATTGACTTAAGCGCCCTGGGTCAACTAAAAAGCCAAAAAATGTTAATGCCCTAAGTCAAATGACACTGCCGTCGCTATAGCGACGTAGAACCGTGGATATAGCGACGTTGGAGGAAAATGGTGTCGATATAGCGACGTTGGAGGAAGATGGCGTCGATACAGCGACGTTGGAGGAAGATGGCGTCGATATAGCGACGGTAGAGGAAGATGTAAGCGTCGATACAGCGACGGCAAGTTCATTTTGCACATGATTTTACATCAAAAAGCATGAAACGTGGAAAACAAGCGTGGAAAAATCCGCGCTTCTGTATTAGTGCTTGCTCCCTAAGCTGCCGCAATGGTGGAACTTTATAGGATAAGGATCCCAGGTCAACATAAAAATTTGAAGAAATAAAACATTAAACGCTGCCATCCATGCATCGGAAATCGAAACCATTACCCACTAAGAACAAAGGCATCGACGATCGGTGAGGATAAGAACTAATATGTCGGAATGTTCATACATTGGCTTCTGCAATGATGGCCATGTAAAGAACAATGGCACCAGTTCAAAGTTAAAAAAAATTATGGTAAAAAACAAAAAATATATCATTGGAAAGCCAAAAGGTCGAACCACACATCAGTGAAAAGAAAATTTATATGGCGAATGGTTAGTCCGCTCCGGAGCTACAACGACGGAACACAATTAGACTAGGGCTTCCAATAAAATTCATAAAACCACTATCAGGGAAAAAGAACAGGTCATCACAAAGAAAAAATTTAAACCAATAAAGACACGTAATCGAAAAAAGAAAAAACCAACCATCGCCCCATTCTTTATCTGTCCTCCGGAACGGCATCGATACAGAAGACTGATGCTCCGACCACGATAAAATGAAAACACTGACAGTCTAAAGAAACAATTGCAATGAAGCACATCAGTGAACATCAGAAATTTCCATCAAGACGTTCATAAGTAGGCTTTTGCAATGGCGGCTACGTAGATGACTATGGACCTGATTCACTATCAACATACTTCCAACATTGAAAAATAATGACAAATCAAAATTTCAAGTTTGAGTCAACATAATTATCATTCAAAAGAGATTCATTCATCTATTTAACTCAATTTAACCTCAAAGATAAAAAAAAATGCAGCAGAGGATAACAAAGTTCAGCAATCAAAAGCAAATCTAGGCCAAATAGAAATTAAAAGGAGGGTCCAAATTTTTTCTAAAATTTGGGAAAACGTTGTAGCTACAACAAAGCCAAAAAACAAAAACCAAATTTTTTTTTCCAGACAATGGGTTGGGGTTAGATCTTAGATAGTTTACTTGGAAAGTCTACGTTTTCAAGTTTTCTCATTGTTTTTGATTCGTTGTGATCACACAAGGTGCATGACAAAGAGCATACGTAGTCGAGAAGACAAGAAAAAAAACTTTCCCTTTCTATTTCTGATTCACTGCGATCGCGCAAGGTACACAGCAAAGAGCATATGTAGCCAGAGAAGGAAATAGTCTGAGACTAAAATAGTAAAGATCTAATAATAAAACTGATAAAATATGAAAGATTTAAAAAAAATAAAACAAATCTATCACTGTAACATTATACCTTCAAATTTTCTAAAATGGGTGTTTCTGGAACAAACAGAAATAGTTTTCAATGAAACAAAAACTATTTCCCGATGGAAACGGTGCTATAGACATAATGGAACATCTCCCATGGGCCACAAATGCATAAATAATCCAGAACCAGAAACCCTTTCAAAGTTTCGACAACACCAGTTCCAAATCTTGATCAAAACCGAAAGTGGCTCTTCATAAACACTCTGATACCATGTTCGAGTACACAGGGTACTCCCAAAAGATAGAACACCTACAGAAACCACTTCACATAAATGAATCACAGATCAATACACCAATGTTTGTCACGTGGTTAAAACCCTTGAGAGGGAAACAATCCATGGCCCCATCCAAATAGCTACTTGGAGCAATTTATTATGCAAAAGAAAGAAAGTTACATGAGTTTCTCATAATCGATCAACTAGCCAAGGACCCTCTATGCTCTTTAAATAGAGATCATAGACCAATCGGGTGTTAAGCCATGTATCAATGGTAGGTATGATCTAAGAGAAGTTGAATCGTCGGATCACTCTATGTCTAGAATTTATCGTGACATAGAGGTTGTATCAGCCTTCAAGTCCTACCACCAAATATCAGCCTTTCCTAAGAAGTTGTATATAGCGATCCTAGCCTTTAATTGGTTAGAATAATTATATATCTGGAAGTACATATTCATCCCGGACAACTAGGACTCATCTTCCTCCCCCTTCTCATTCTCTCCATTAAAGGTTGGTGGTTTTATCTTTTTTAATTCCCCCGAGATTTCCTCATAAGGTTTATATTTCCTCTTCTTGACGTACAGATCATCATCACTACTATCACTAGTAGTATGGTAACTTTGTCGTTCACCAAACACTTCTGATGATGAACTACTTTTAGTCTTTGTATGCTTCATCTTTTTAGATTTTCTTGGATGACTAGCATATTCAGATTTTGACCTTCTACCCCTTCGGTTTGAAACTTTTCCATTAGGATCTGATTCAGCTCTTCTTGAGATCTAAGAATCCTTTCATTCTCTTTCTTTACAGACTCCATTTCATTTTTCAAATCTTTTACAGTATGTAACAACTCTGAGGAATTTGTAGTTACATCCCCTGGTATAGGATCTTTGGGTAAATTTCTTGTTTCTGTAACAAGAGACTCCTCCTCTGCATACTCTCCCAGCCTTTCCATACCTGCCTGTTAAACTTTAGAAAAAGACAATTCTCTGTCGAACAACATAAAAAAAATTAAAATACGTTAGCATAAGAATTTAATTTATTGTTTTATGAAAGCTAGTCGGGTTGTATCAAGGCCTAGTGTTTGAACCTTATGCTCTGATACCAGATGTCACAACCCCAATTTCTTTCGCAAAAATTTAAAATTTTTTGAGTTAACAATAAATGATATAACCTGCAGTTTTACTAACATCTAACAGTTAACCTCAATATTAGTCAAGTAAGTGGTTTCTTAACAATTTATTTTTCATAGTAGAATAAAAATCTTTTGTGTAATATCTACTTCAGATTACTAATTAGCTCTTTATGTTAGTAGGTGGAATTTACTTTTAGATCCGGGGCCTACTTAGCATTCGTGCTAACGCAGATGAATACTGTTTCTTACAGGTTTTTACAGGTATGATCGATCGAGTATATGTATTTTTTTAAAGATTGATTAAATTCAGAAGTATTTTAATTGCAAATTAAAAATCTTAGTACAATAAGCTGCTAAACACTAGATAGCTGCTGCAAGGTAAAATCATTTGATTTACATCAGTTGTTCAGATAAACAAGCTTACAGGAAGTGTAATGTCAGTATAGTATAATTGCGACTTTATCATTAGACTTTTAGTTATGTGATTTTCTTCTTTAGTCTAAGTGTTTAATAATACTCATAAGCAATTGTTTTACTTCACAATATTTCTGCAATATTATCTTGTCTTGCTTGTATAATCGTTTTCCCTTAAAAGTTATTTTTATAGGGTACTCATAGCCTATTATATTATAAACAGTAAGAACTTTTGAATATAGAAACTATGACCATCAAGCTCTTCTACAAGAGTTTACGGCTACCCATACTTTGTTCCTATAATTTAACTCTGAATTTTACTTACTTTTGAAAATGTAAAAGGATCGCCCTTTATCATATTATTAATTTTATCTATATAACCATATTACCGTCCACTAGACAATTTGATGAACATAAAACCAAAATGAAGTATTCCCAATTATTAACAAGTAATGTCGCATAACTATATGGCATATTCTTGTGATAATACCATTATCTTTAAAAATGTACTACCCCATAGTTTTTGATTCTATAGGAGTTATCAATTCATTTATAATTCTTAACTATACATAAATGACTTGTTTGATGAGCCAATAATCTACAAAAGTTTGTTATTGTCACAAATTCAAATCTAGCCTTAACTTCTTGGCATTATTATAAGATACTTCTATAAAAGTTAGACTTAGAAAATTTGCTAAATAAAAGGGTATACTATACCCAAGCTCTAATAATGAGTGGTTTAACAAGGGTTAACTTACCATGCACTTAAATTCCAAACTTTAATGAGTTCAAGTTTTCAAGGTACAACTCAAGGGTCTTAATCCTTTTTACTAGAGTTGCCATGGTCTTGTAATAGTTAATATGCATTCTCGAAAACCATATTAAAGATTTGACTAAGTCTAAATCTAAAATCTTAACATGTATCCTATGCTATCTAACTTATTAAGACTAAGTTAGAAAGTAATTATGCCAACACTCAACATGTTATGATAATGTATAACATAAAACAATATATGTTAAACTAGCAAGGGTTTGGCATAATCCAAGTTGGGTTTAAGCTTGTAATTACACATGGTTCAAAGCTTGGTCAACGTACACTCTTCTACGTTAATGATTGGTGATTAGGTGCTAATAATACATATTAACAATGATTAGAGTTTGGCTCCACATTATTGGGTTGTTGATAAAGTTTTTACCCCGCGCTGTGAAAACAAACATTAATATAATTTCCATGCAAGACTATGGAACATGACCCTCATTCGTGAAATAAATTTAAAGATACATGGAGCAATTCTGTCCATGTGTGAAGCATATAAAATGCTCAGGAAACTTGACCTAAGGCATTGTTATTCCGTAGTTTACACTGCTCCAGGGCTCGTCTTCCATGGCCGCCAACGTTCTCCTGGTTATTGCCTCCTTAAACCTTGGCTTTGTGTTGTTTCCATTCTCCAAGGAGTGGTTTTGATTGTTAAACTTCCTTTGTTAGTCATGGAGTTTTTCTTCCTTTGCTGGATGTGCTTCGCTGCCTGAAACCTTCTCCCCAACGTCTGTGTAGTTGGTGAATCTTCAGTTTCTTTCTTGGCTCTTTGTAGCTTGCTGCTGTGTGAGGTTTTCATGAGTTAATAGGTTCTCCATTGTGTCGTTGGTAGGTGACGGTGCTTGCGAACCGGTTCACTTTACTCCTCGTGACAGGTATAATTTCATACACCATTATTTTATACTCAGCAAGTTTTTAATACAGTAATTATCTTAAGCTTCTCACATGTAAAAAGGTTGCTGACAAGGGTTTGCATTTTGCTACAGATGTTAATGGAAGTGCAGCTCGTACAGGGATAAAATACTACCCTTGCGCCAGCCGTGGCTCGTGGCTCCATTTCAGGTAAGCCCCATGGTTTGAAGGATGGGTTCTCACCTTAGATTCAGTTGGGGTGGTCGTTGGTCTCACCCAGGGTTTGAATACCCTTTATTGTTTTGCCACAAGTTAAACTGTGTTGTTTTTAAGCTGTTTACAGGTTATTATAATTATATTTTTAAAATCAAACCCTCGACACGGTGATTGCACTTTGTGAGTGTAGTATTTTGGTTGAAGCTTAGCTTCTCTATCAGTTTTGGAAGTATACTAGCGAAGATAGATTCGCTGCAATATGTGTTTGATAGTTGGCTATTGAGTCGTACTCTGTAAAGAATTAGGGTTTATACCCATTTTGAAAATTTAAGAAGATAAACTATGTTTGAGTATTTATCCAATTTTTATATGTTTGAATTTGAAAGTTGTACTCACAGCCGTGATGAAAATCTTGAATATTTGATGAAATTCATTGGTTAGGGTTTAACCTATAAAACCCTGGTTTGGTTTATTTTAATCTTAAGTTGATAATTATATTGTTTTCTTTATTTTAGTTTATTTGTCCTTTAAGGACTGAAAATGATTTTTTTAAATTTTTTTATAATGATTACACAGTTTACAAGTGGAATGATTATTAAGTTGGTAATGACAATGTTTTTAGTTTTAAGGGTTTAAATCCCAATAATTAAGTATATGCTGCATTTAATAGACTATTTCTTTTATAGAAACCATTGCACCTGTTAGATAATAATTGAAAAGATATTAACCTAAGTATGACCTAGGTTACTATGATACTTAGATTTATTTATAATTTATATTTCAAAATTTACCATTTATGCTCAATTCATGAGTTAGGGTTTTAATCCCTCTTTATTTTTAATAGGATAGTATTTTCCTATGTTGTTACCTTGTAATTATTGTTGCTGTATTCATTAATGATTATCCTACAGTTGTTCTCTGTTTTAAGAATAATAATAATAATAATAATATTTACATTTATAGTACTATTATCTAAATAGTACATCCATTCTTAAGTTTATATAATGGTTATGACTGAAACAGTCTGTAATAATTACGTTAGTTTTATTTAATTTGTATCTGTGGATTACTTAGAATACAAAATTGAAAAACCTCCATACTTATCAATGTTCTTTATATTTACATTGTTCTACAGAATTATAATATAGTTTATAGTATTTTACTTAACTCTAAGTTACTTCTGTCCTTTAAATATTAAGCTCGGTAAGGACTACTGTAATCTTTATCATATTATTTGATTATAGCTCAATTGGATACAGGAAATATTAATTATTACTAAGGAAAAAGCTATTAGTAATATATTTATACCTATTATCAACATAAACTAGTTGATGAAACTAATTCTTCTATTTCTAAGTAAAAGTACAGTTTATATAAATAAAGACTGTGTAGAAAATAATTGCTAAAATTCACCTACTAATATCAGTCAGTACTATAAGTAAAATTCTGTATTAACCTGCTATTTGCAAAGTCTATTTCTAATGACATGTCTGTAAACAAATTAATAATCTTCTAAAAAGCATCTATCCATTAAAAGGTAACATATCATTACTCTGAACATGAGTATTCAATTCATTACAATCCTATCATACTTTATATACTTAAACAAACTACCCGTGCTAGAGTACGATCTGGATTACTCCAGATGGGGAAAAACATAGGTAGGATTTATCTTTCATCCCAGTACAGATTTAGTCTAGAATAACTAAGAGGTTTAACACATCATATCATAACATCATTCATTTACTAACCATACATAGAGATTAACTATAACACAAGACCTGAAAGGAAAATGAAACCTATCTTTTTAAGCTGGACAACAACAGCAATGGGAGGCCATTCCTCCCTACCAACTCCTGGAGAGTGCTCAAACAGTGACTTCTCAGGACCCCCGAGCCTGTTCTAGTCTGCTTGGCTAGAACTAGGTGGAGCAATTAACAAAGTAACAGTCTTGAGACTCAATACCAACTCTGCGTACTGCAGTAAGATCTTTCAGCTGCAAAGCTGCACTAAATCAACTTCCTGCAGTTTACCCCTCAAACACCTTCCTTCAATTTTCCCTTTCCCAATAAATTCCTTGAAGTGCATTCACCTAAATGATTCTTCTCCTGGAATGAGCAACCTCAGCTCTCTACATTGGGCATTTTTAATAAGATTGCCTAGGTCTTTTTGGGTTAGTTGTCATTAATTGAGCCACGTGCTCTGATCCCACTTTCTTGGGGGATCATGACCCCAAATGTAGGGAAGTTGCCACCTGCAACATAGGAAGTGTTTTAGGATGATGCCACTTGTCTTTTTGCTCTCCACCTAGTTCCTTCCACCACTTGACCAAAAACACTCTTTTTAACAGCTCTCCCAGGATGCTGTCTCCACTTTTTATTTATTAAAAATTAAATATTCAGAATTACATTCCACATCCTTGACTCTGCTGAGTCATCAGTTTCCACTTAGCATTAAATTTAACATAATGTTTGGCAATAATATAAAAATAAAATAACATTATTTTACAAAATTCGGGCATGTGACTGTTCCACCCAACCTTTTCCTAATGCAACCAATTCACTTGCTTAGGACCCCCGATCTTGTTCACTACACCACTAGAATGGAGATTAGTTTTGGAGCTTGGTTAAGGTTAGTTTTGGAATTTTAATGAGCCACCCACCTCAGTTCCCCCTCTTAGGGAACACAACCACTTTTTTAGGGATTATGCTCCTACAACAACTAGAAAGTGAATGCTAGTGTTTCCACTTGTTAGCCAGCCTTCTAGAAGTGCTCCTTCCTCCTAGTGGGAAGTGAACACTCATTTAACATTCTCCCATAAATAGGTGTCTCCTTTTATTACTTATTAAAATAAATAATTGTTTAATTACAATCATCCTTAACCCACTTGGTCATAATTTACAATAGAAATTAACGTAATATTTTTGCTAAAGTAAATAATAATTATTTTTTTTCAGTTTTAAATATGTTATAATTTATATTTAAAATTTTACTAAAAATTAAAGTTAATGGTTTTATTTTTAAAATAAAATTTAAAATTTTACTAAAAAAATAAATTTAATGGTTTTATTTTAAATTTTTTTAAACGAGTACTTTTTTATATAATTTTAAGTGTCATTTATGAATGATTAAAACTTTTTATAATTATGTAAAAAAGTAACATCATATTGTAATTATTAAATATATATAATAAAACTTTATTTAATGAGGTGAAAAAGTAACATTATATTATAATTATTAAATATATATAATAAATAATATTATAGATTTATTAATAGTTGAAAATGAATAGCCTAATAAATTCTTTATTAATTACTTTTACTTTTATTTTTATTTAAAAAAATATTTATAAACTTTTATATTATTTATTAAAAAGATAATAATATTTTTTTTATAAATTGTAAGAACTATAGTAATATATTAAAGCAATATTATATAACTGAATAATTTTCAATAATTATTTGAGGAATATCTAATTTTACTTTGTTGGAGTCATTATCGAACCCATACATCTTTATTTGATGAATTTTGCTTAATTATATACTATCCTAAGTTAATTGATTCAAATTACTGACATCAGCATCAGCACACCAGCACACTTCTGACATCAGCTTCAACACTAGCACCAACACACTCCCTTAATCAGGGAGGTTAACTAGGCTTCCTCCATCAATCAGAGAGCAAATCTGGGGGGATATTCTTGTCATAAGTGCATCAATTAGTTAATTGAATGTTGTTTCACCTAAAAATCAATTAAGTTGAGTTGGAAAAGAGCCTTCCTCATCCATTGGTCTATTATGGGATGATTTGGGTTAACTAGAGTGATTTAAGGCACCTCCAACAACTTCTAGTGACTATTTTTAGTTTAGGTCACTTCATTGGAGCTGACTTGAGTTAGATATATGCCCCCACCTATTTATTGACATGTATTTAAGTTCTATTCAGTTAGACTCGGTCATTACTGCCCTTCGATTCAGTTGGGACTTAGCTAGATTCAATTATGGCTATGATTAGTAGTTAACTGGTGTGTTTAGTGTGGCTAACTAACAGCTAAGCCACTCTCATGTTTCCAATTTGAATGACCTCCTTGGGATTCAAAATTTCTTACTATTAATGCAAGTGTATGCCATTGTATCACTACCTCAGTATTGATTATTGATAATATACAACTACAACCTCTAATTGCAACAATGTTATGTCATTTTGTGTGTAAATTGTCTTGAATCTTCTGTGAGATTATGCTTTAGTATCAAGATTGTTGTGACTGAATTTCTCATCGTATCAAAGCCACAGCGGTATGAAGCTCTTCTTCTCAAAAATAAGAGTTTTGATAGATATAGCATGCATTTTGAGCAAAAAGCTCAAAAATTCCAGCACTACACCAAAAGCTGAAGGTTTACCATATAAATCATAAGCAAAGGAATTCTTGATCAATATTACTTGATTAACTAAGCTAGGTGTGATGAAAACCTGAAAAGTACAAGATGTTCGACCTTACGGTGCCCTTTCAAGCTGCATTCGCTACAATAGAAAAATGGATTCTATTGTGGATCCTCTTACTCATTTTAATTAGCACCAATGGAAGAGGGACATGGAAATTCAATTGCTTGCAAAGGGACTCTACAGAGTCACAATGGAAACCAAAATAGAGCCAAACTATGTTGTGGACAAAGCTAGATATTGGAATAAGATGGATGAATCTTTTGGATTTTTGTTCCTGTCTATTTCCAAAGATCATCATTTCCATCTCACTGGATTGAAGAATCTGAAGGAAGTTTGGGATAAACTTGTTGATCTCTTTGATAAGTAAGATGACATGAGAATTTATTGGCTAGAGAAGGAGATGATTTCTCTTCACCCAAGAAATTTCAAAACTCTCAATGAATCTTTCACCAAATTCAACCACCTAGTGCTCTAGTTGAAGCAGTGTGAAGTGAAGAAAGAGGACGATCTGCTCATTCTCTCCATTCTCTTCAAACTTGGATTGAATTACTCAGTATTTGTTTCCACATTCCATATTGGGAAGCTAACAACCCCAAATAGGAAAATTCCTTCTCTCAATGCCTTCATTGAGTCCCTCACAAATGAGCATGACAAGCTTGTGTAGATGGGGATCATCAGATCCTCCAAATATCAAGCATTATTTTCTTCGGGGCCCAAATATACGAAGCGTAAAGGAAGGAAAAAGAATTAAAAGACTAATTTTTATGCTTCGAAGCCAAAGGAGAAGAACCAACAGCAAGAAGAGCCTTCCAGCTCAAAGAAGCACAAGAGCAAAGGAAACCAAAGCAAAAAAAAAGTCAAGTGTTTCTATTGTGGGAAGGGATTTCACCCTGAACATGCTTGCATGAAGAAAAATATTGATGAAATGACTCTTCTCATTGAGAGGAACAATATCAATCTTCGAGAGAGTGTTCGAAAGAGAGATAATCATGATCGGGACATCCAGCTAGAAAAGGACATGCCCTCATGGCAAGTACTTTGAAGCCTAGAGATGTCGTCATAGAATTTGGTGCTTCAAACCATATGATGGCAAGCAAAGAATCCTTTTCATCCTTGGACTCCGACAAAATCATCCCCATCCACATGGGAGATGATTCTCATATCATTTCGAAAAGAAAAGGTACTGTAACACTTGAACATCGCAACATTTTTTATGTTCTGTATGTACCCTCCTTTCCCTCCAATCTATTGAGTGTATATCAAATGACACACAGTGGAGTTCCCAAGAGAGTGACTTTCATCCCAAATTATTTTTAAATCATAGAAATTTCTTCTGGGAAACTTGTTGGGGCAGGAATAAAAAATCATCATGCTAAGGCCTATGAGTTTTCCAAGTTTGTGGCGGATGCAAAGCCCATCGCTCTTCTGACTCATGGGAATGAGGTCACTAGGCCATGGCATGAGATATTTGGTCATTTTAACTTCAAATACTTGCAGAAAATTCAGAAACATTCCATGGTTGAAGGACTCCCATCCATCAAAACTTCCAATGGAATTTGCAAACGTTGCATTGTCGACAAACACCCTGAGCACAAGTTTGATCGGGGAAAGGCAAGCCGTGCAAAAAGTATTTTGGGGATGATTCATTCTGATATTGATCCATGCATAAAAAAATCATGATTGGTTCATGGTATTTACTCACTTTCATCGATGACTTTTATAGATACACTTGGGTTTTCTTCTTAAAGAAAAAATATGACGTTTTGGAAAGATTCATTGAGTTTAAAGGATTTGTTGAGAATACCTCTGGGAGGAAGATAAAATCTCTCATATATGATAATGGAGGAGAGTATATCAAGTCCAAATTGCTGCAAATATGTGATGATAGTGGGATCCAAATCCAACACTCCATTCCCTACACACCCCAGCAAAATTGTGTAGCGAAAAGGAAAAACTGGGCCCTCAAAGAGATGGCTGCCTGCATGATGGAAACAAAAGGTCTGGATGCAAAACTATGGGCTGAGGCTATGAATTTTTCTGCTCACATTCAGAACAGAGTCCCTCACTCTTCCATTAAAGTAAATACTCCCTTTGAAGCCGATTTTGGACACAAATTGGATGTGTCAAACTTCAAGGTTTTTGGATCCACTACATGGGCTTGAATTCCACCTAACAAGAGGAAATATTTGAAACCGCAAAGTATTGAATGTATTTTAATTGGATATATAGAAGAATAAAAGGGATTCAAACTTTTGAATATCAGAACCAAACAGATATTGATTGAGAGAAGTGTTCATTTTGAAGAACCTCTCCAAGAGGTAGAACTAGTCAAGGAGAAAACTGTTGAAATTCCCTCCTATTCTGTTGCTCATTTGGATGATGAAAATAAGAATGAAAGCTCTAATATTGCATATATGATGTACAATATCAGTGATAAAAATATATTAGGTTCAAAATCATATTTTTATGTCTCCACTCATCTCCCAACTTGCGACAAAAAGACACTCTCTTCTGCCGGGACAAACATTGGAAATGCTGCTGATCCAAGAAGGACGTAGTTTGATTTTCAAAGAGGAGGTATTGATCTCTCTTGTCATGATAAATTGCTGTCCTATACCTGTTATTTGATTATTGGGTCTGATCCAAAGTCGTACTACCACGCTCGAAAATATCTGAGATGTAAAGCTGCAATGGACGAAGAGTTCAACTCTCTTCGAAAAATGCAACTTAGGAGCTAGCTTCCCTTTCACCTGGGAGGAAACTGGTTCAATGCAAGTGGGTATATCGAAAAAAATGTTGCTACAGATGGAACAACCTATAAGTAAAAATAACAACTAGTTGTAAAAGGGTTCTCCAAATTCCAAGGAGTGGACTATCATGAGATCTTTACACCGATGGCAAAGATGGATTCCATAAGACTAGTTTTGGCCATTGCCGCATCCAAGCACTGGGAGGTGCATCACATGGATGTCAATAGCACTTTTATTCATGGATACCTATAAGAGGAGATATATATGAAGCATCCTGAATTCTATACATGATATCCTTTCTTGGTTTTTAAGTTGCAGAAATCATTATATGGGTTGAAACAGGCCCTAAGATCTTGGTATGTCAAAATGGATGCCTTTCTACTCTCACAAAACTTCCAAAGATGCAAATATGATCCTAATGTATATTTGTAGAAGTATGATGGTAAAATTTTGATCATATTATTGTATGCTGATGACCTTTTGATAAAAGGAAGCACACTTGCTTCGATTACCTTTACAAAAACTGCTCTTCATGATGCTTTTGAAATGAGTGATTTGGGCCTACTAAGACAGTTTCTTGGGCTTGAAATCACACAAGAATTTGACGGGATAATGGTAAATCAGTATATATATACTATCAAACTATTAATTAAGTTTAACATGGATTATTTCAAGGCTAGACCATTTCCTTTCCTCTCAGGAATCGATCTTGAAGAGGGAAAATCCACTCCACCCATGGATTCCATAATTTACCACCATTTGATCGGAAGCTTTATACATTTAACAAATTCAAGGCCTGAAATTTGTCATACTGTCAATGCTATAAAACTATATATGTAGTAGCCTCATGACCTCCATTGGAAGGAATCCTAGAGGATCCTTCAGTACATTCAGGGCACTAGATCCTATGCCATTCATTATGTTGCAGATTCTGAGCTAGAGTTGGTCGCTTTTACATATTCAGATTGGGTAGGGGATTCCATAGATTGGAATTCCACTTTCAGGTATGTGTTTATGTTTGGTGGTGGCCCCATTTTCTGGTCCAACAAAAATCAGGATTCCATTTCAATTTCTTCTGTAGAGGCCGACTACAGGGGAGTAATGAATGCTTGCATCCAGAAAGTGTGGCTGCAAGGAATTCTATCAGAGTTTGAGATTGGTAGTTCTTTTTCCACTGTCATATTTTGTGAAAAAAAAAGTTCTATCAAGATCTCAATGGATCCAGTTCAGTGAAAGAGGACCAAACATGTTGAGATCCACATGCACTACATCAGGGAGTTGGTGCATGACAGGACAATTGTTCTGCAATACTACCCTACATATGAATAAATTACAAATATTTTTACCAAGGACTTTACTGATAAAAAGTTTTCTTACCTTCGTTCACTATTAAGGGTGAGTTCATTAGGGTGAAGGAACTTACTTATTCAATGTTTAACTTGATGGGGGGTTTTCTCCCACTACGTTTTTCCTCTTTCCTCACTTAGCATTTATTTTGAGCATTTTATAGTTACTTTTTGTATAGGGTGACATATGGCCTTTGTTGTCGTGGCCCTAGCATTTTATTATTACTCCTCCACATGAGTATAGCTTAAGGGGGGGTGTTGGAGTCATTATCCAATCCACAAACCTTTATTTGGTCAGTGCAGCCTAATTATCCATTATCCTAAGTTAATTGACTTGAATTACTAATCTCAGCATCAACACACCAGCACAGTCCTGACATCAACATTAGTACTAGCATGCTCCTTCAATCAGGGAGGCCAACTAAGCTGTCTCCTTCAATCAGGGATGCTAACTAGGCTTCCTCCTTCAATAAGGGAGAAAATCTGGGGTGATCTGCTTGTCATAAGTGCACCAATTAATTAACTAAATTTTGTTTTACTTAAAATTTAGTTAACGTGAGTTGCAAAAGTGCCTTCCTCATCCATTCTTCTATTTTGGGCTGATTTGGGTTAACTAGAGTGATTTAAGGAACCTCCAACAACTTCTAGTGACTAGTTTCAATTCAGTTCACTTCATTGGAGCTGAGTTGAGTTAGATATGTGCCCACACCTTTTGATTGGCATGTAGTTGAGTTATATTTAGTTCGACTCAGTCATTACTGCCCTCCGATTCAGTTAGGACTCATTTAGAGTCAATTATGGCTATGATCAGTGGTTAATTGGTGTTTTTAGTGTGGCTAAATGACAGCTAAGCCACTCACATGTTTCCAATTCGAATGACCTCCTTGGGATTTGAATTTCCTTGCTATTCATGCAAGTGTATGAGATTGTATCACTATCTCATTATTGATTATTGATAATATATAGCTGCAACCTCTAATTGCATCACTGTTATGTCATTTTGTGTGTAAATTATCTTGAATGTTTTGTAAGATTATGCTTTAGTCTCAAGATTGTTGTGACTGAATTTCACATTCTTATCCTTCTAATTTATGGTTAAATTTTTAGATGAAAAAAATTAATTACGTAATCAACATAATTTTATGATTTTATTAAATATTAGAGATTTTTTAATAAACATTATAGAAATGAATTACACTTATCCACCTTCTTTCATAATTAATTTTCTTTTTATTAAAATTAAAATAATAAAATTATGACACTTAAAGAATCTTATTATGTAAAATTCATATGTTATCGAAAAATAAAAATAAAACTAGTGTATAGCACTATATAAATTCAATTCAATATTCATTTAAGATAAATAAATATAAGTAAAAATAGGGGCATAGCCATATGTGGGATCCATCCCATTCTGGTTTCATCTATCATGGGGAGAGTAAGCGAAGTTTGAAGCAATAGTCGCAAATGGTTGGTATAGAAAGATCATGAATTTCCCCTTCTTTGTGTTGGAGGAGAAGATGAGAGAAATTAGTTTTTTTCTCAAATCCCGGTAAAAAGATTGGGCGTTAAACCCTCTCTTTAGAGGGAAAAGGTCCAGAAAGAATTGGAAATTCTTGAACAATCTATAGAGAAGAACTAAGTGACAGAGGCAGATTTAAGATCAAATGGGAGTCTCCAAAGGGACCTACATAAAACTCTCAACGAGGAAGAGGAGTATCGTAGATTAGAATCTAGAATCCTTTGTTTCAAGGGAGGACATTGAAACACTAAATTATTCGACAAGTAAACCCAAATGAAGCTCTATCATAAATGTATGTAAGAAATAAAGGATATTCAAGAAAATTTGATACAAAAAATTGCATAAATTAAGAAGGCAGTTATCAACTACTTCAACGAGTTATATCAAGAAGAGGATGGAGAAAGAGAAGAAGATGATGGAGAAAGAGAAAGAGAACAGGGAATTTTATCAGAATATTTAAGAAATTGGTTATTTGTTTATAAAATTTTGTGAGATATGTCAATATAAGTATATTAATAGAGCAGTGCATTATTGTCTATGTAATGCACCAGGTGGTTTATTTTAAAAAACAACAACAGATGTCATAACAATTAACACACCATGCAAGGGGTATTAAAATAATATGAGTTTTTTAATTAATTTTTTTATATATATTTTTTCTAGCACGGTGCAATAGAATTTGTGGTTGTCCGAGTACGTTATGTGTAAGCATGCGTCAATGTGTTTTGTGATGAAACACAATAAATAAAAACATGTGCTAAAACCTATGTCTTCTTTCCTATTCTATAAATGGAATTTTGGGCTATTTTTCTAGCAGATTCTGCTATACCCTCCACTAGATGGCATTTTCCTTGTAGAGTTTATTTCATGGTCAATGAATGCTCAAGGAAATGAAACTAAACCCTCCACCAACTAGGAACCATTACCACCTGTAATTTTATGTCTTTACAACTTCTATTTTTAAGAGATGGTTCATATTCTAATTTACGTTGCTCTATCTTAGATAGGAAAAAGTGTCTTGTTCATATTATTTTCTTCTTTTATTCTCTTTTCTTTTCAAGAAGTATTTAGGTTTTCATTTGAATTCTCTCCATTTATTTTTATTTTGAATATATTAATATCCATTTTTCCTCACCTTGTATTATTTCCTTTTTAACTCTTTTATGTATTATTGGGAAGTCAATCCCCCTTCTAGTATGCTTGGACCCTCTTCATGATCCATATGGAGATCGGTGGTCACCCACCTTTTCTATTGGCTCAAAAGAATTTCTCATAGTGGTAGTTTCCTAGTTATATTTCTATAGTTTTTTGGGTTGCAAACTTTTGGGGTCATTTTGAGGTTCTAAACGACGTTTTTTGGAGATTCGGGGGACCAAATGGTTTCCAAGGACATGCATTTGGATTCAAATTAAATATTTAAATCTCAGATAGACCTTTCCAATGGGCTATCGAGTGCCCAAATAAGAGATCGTATGTAGAAGTTATGACCCCGGGAAGTTGGTTGTTCAACTAACCACGTCGGGGCCGCAAACTTTATGGCATTTCATCTTCTAGGATCATGTTTTGGAATTGTGGGATTCTCTCCCACATGATTATTATAAATAGGTCATTTGGGAATAATTTTGGATTCATCTTGTCATGAGTGAGTGTAGAATCCACATGTCTTCTTAGAGATAGCTACCACCATTATAACTGTTGTATTTACAGTATGTTCTATTTTCGACATTGAATAAAATATGTGTTCATTGCAATATATTGGTTTTTATGATTCTATATATGCTATTTCATTATGTTCTCACATAAATATGGATCAACGATATCAAAGCAATCTACTCTTTGATTGTTTCTCGGTGGATGTCCCCAACGAGGTCAAGGTATAGAGAATTGGGTCTCGAACTAGTTTCACTTGGGGAGGATCACTCTCACCACCCCAAAAAGCCTCCCATGGTGAAATAAAAGAGAGATGGTGGAGTGGGATATCCTATAAATTCGTTGGTCAAGGAATCCCTCGAGTGACATAGGAACAAGAATATGGATAGTTTCTACCAAATCCTTCTATGAAAGTCGGAAATGGTAAGTGCGCCTTCAATGAGCATTCGTTTTGGGGATGCAACTCCCTTGAAGGTACAAGTTAACTTTGATATTTATTTATTTGAAAAAAAATAGATGCCGATGCTTTATATAACTAGTTAAATGTTCTACAAGAGTATTTCTCTGTCCACAATTTGTTTGACAAGGAAAATATCACCTTTGCACTCCTCAAGGAAGTCCCCCATGTCTAAAATTGGTGGGGTACTTATTGGGATAAAAACTCAACGAATGAGTCTCAGATGTTTGAGATAAATCCCACTTTGGCCTCCTTCATAGATGCTATTAAGGAATAGTATTACCCTATCAAAAGCTATGATGACCAGTACACCAAAAGGACCATTATGCGTCAAGAGAGGGAGCATATGGTGTCGGATTACACCAACAGCTTTCATAGCTTGCGCAAAAATTTGTATATCAAGGACTTCAAGCAGCAACTGATACTGAAATATCACAATGGTCTAGATCGGGACATTCGAGCTGAAATGGAATTCCTCGACATCTCTTCACTTGGATATGCCTATCCGTATGCTGTCAAAATTGAGGAGAAATTTCAATAAAAGAACAAGCAATAGTTTGGACCTGTAAATCCATGGTAGAAGAAAGGAAAGGGAAACCATGGCCTAAAGAACATAGGAAAATAAAAGGACAGCCAGTCCCTGATGCCAACAAAGAAGGGTAATGGAAAGAAAAAGAAGGACACTGTAAAGTGGTGTGAGTTCCATAAAATCCCCTATCACAACACTAATGAATGGAACTCAAAGCAGTCATTGGTAGCCGAGATAAAATATCCAAAATCATATCTCAATTCTGATTCAGGACCCAATGTTATTGTCGTGAATCATGGGAAACAGATCATTGATGCAAATACCACTATCACTGTTGCTACCACACAGATTCAACCATAGGATCATGAAGATTTAGAGGTATAGGAGCACCTCTTCTACTCAAAGATGTGGGTAAAGGGAATCCCACTACATTTTGTTGTTGACAATGACCGAAAAAAGAACCCGATCTAAGAAGAAGTCATCACGATATTGGAGATTACGACAAAACCACACCCGCAACCCTACAACATTGGTTGACTAATCCAAGGACAAGGTATTGTGTGATGTTTCCCCACTTAAATTTTGTGATGTTCTTTTAATACAACCATATATGTCGAAGCGTCATTCCTTGACATGTTGTTATGGGTAACATTCTCTTCCAATGCTCGAAAACTATTGTTTAACTAGATATGTTTTGTTGATTCCATGTAGGATTGCTTTTCCTCTACTTTTTATTATTTCCAACTCTCATAAATCCCTCTGATAGTTGTTTCTATTACATTTTTATTAGTGCAAGGATTTTTTAGGGGGTAGTACCTAAATTGTTACCCATGGTCATGGAAATTTCAAATCATAAATGGGATGTGCACTTATTCCATCATTTAGATGCATTTTGAGTTTTGATATCTTAGGTATATTGATTCTAGCAATGCCCTCAAAATATTGATATAAATGCATATCCTTGAATAGGGGGTGTAGCAACCCTTGTTAAGAGTATTTGGCATTTCAACAAAGTTTCCCAAGTTGTTTCCTATTGTTTTAATAATTTACTTGTCAGAGTATTCATGAGGCAAAGGGTAGAGTTTGATCCAAATCGGAGCAACTGAAAACTCACATTTTACGGAACTAATGTTTTTGGTCCAAAATCAAAGGTAAAACCCTAGCTATTTTAAAAAGGTATGGACAATTTTCGAAGAATATTTCCTAATCCTCCATGCTGGTGAATATAGCCATGAAAAATCCTTTGGTCCCTATATCTATATCAACATGTACCTTTTTTGTTTCAGTTTGGTGTTAATCCACCACTTTAAGAATTTTTTAGTAAGTGAAATTCTCATAAATTTCCTTATCACAACATTATCGTACAGTTATTGAATGTATGTAACAAACATGGTGGAGGTAATTTCATACCTTGGTACTCATTTATTTTTAAGGATGCATCTACCTTGGTTTGTCTCTTATGGTCTGGATGACTTGTTCTCAACCAAAGTGTCCTATGATTTCATCGTTTGAGAGAGTTCCATACATCCACCTTTTGTTGTTTCTCCATTGGTCGATCTCACATTTCTCCTTGGTCATTATGCATCCTCAATCCATCTCTTGTCCCTTCTCCTGAATTCATATTCCTGGAATGATGGATTTCCCTCCTTGAAATGATATCTTTGTAAGAGGGAGATCATCTACACCCGCCATTGGTTCTATAGAAACTACTTAGTATAGGAAAACAAAGTTGTATAGAGATCAAGTGCTTTCTTAAATCCAATATTCACTGAAAAGGTTTTGCATTATTATAACATATTATTTTATCATAAATATAAAATTAAATGTTTTAAAATAGTATAACCTATTATTTTTTATTATAGAATATGTATATGAAAAAACTAGATAATAAATCATATTTAATTAAAATTAAAAAAAATTAAAAAATATCAAAATACACTTATTACATCAATAGGCATTTTTATTTGGACTACGGCCAACGATTTTTCATCTATGGATGAAGATGAGATAAATATACCATCGAGATTGGTTTTATGGAAGTCATTGAAAATGAATATAAAAAATAATTGGTAGTTGATGAATGGATAACTGGTAAGACAATTCATGGTAGATAACTACAAGAATGTGAGATAAGATTAAGAAAATAAATAAATAAATAACAGATAGTTGATAAGATAAATGGATTAGAGTTGGACCAGTTTAACTAGAAGAATATGAAGAATAAAAAATTCTAAACTATCTTGCTTTTGATAAGTATATCTGAACCATTTCATCCCCATCTACATGATCCACCTACAAACTATGTGGTTGTACTAATCTCTATAATTTCCATCTCCAAGAAATATTATTTTTAATACACATGTGAAAAAATAGTTGATTATATTTTTTTCTTTTAACTTACACTATACAATATACATGTGGAAACTTTTATTGATTGAAATTCAAACAAGGTTAACAAATAGTAACTTATTATTAAAATTTAAAAAAGTTTGTCCTCAAATTAAATAATAATGGCAGAACAAATAGATGTTAAAAGTCAAAGATTAGATTTTGGATATTATGATTATGTGTAGTATACAATATGAGCGTGCGCGCGCGCGCGCGCATGTGTGTGTGTGTATTTCCATTAAAAAGTATCTATGTATAGTTTTATGTTATAAGGGATTTGTTAAAGATAGCTAATATCAAAATACCATATAATTTGTTAAGTTTAATATGAATTTGTTTAATGGAAGATGGTTTATTGGTAAAATTTAATATTAAATGTTAATTTTAATTATGAGAATTTCAATTAATTTTCAAGTGCCATGTGAAGAATTCTTAATAGATTTATAAATTCAACAGTCAAAAGTTTGCAGTTTTTGGTGACATCAAGGATGATTTACATTTTTCAATTGTGGTGATTCCTATGTCATCCCTTAAACTACGATGAAAACATGCATAAAGAAACATTCTAGGTAATAGAAAACATGCATAAGGACAAATTTGTCCTGTTTCTAAGTGAGAGATTCCATGAACTCTGCCAAAGAAGGCATCTTATAATTTCAAATTGCTAGCTTGGTTGCATGAAAAGTTGAAACAAAAAATGAAAAGTCTTGACCCAACTTCAAAAGTATGGAAAAAATTAAATGTTCTTCCTTGTTCTCAATTCCACACTGCTTGACTTGAAGCACCAAGGATTTGAACTTTGTGAAGAAGTCAAATATGGAGTCAAAATTATTGGGGCTTTGTGAAATCAATCCCTTTTCAAGTTGATGGCCTCCATTTCATTTGTCTTCCCAAACAATGATTCGAATTTGTTTCAAGCTTTGTTTGGAGTGGTCAACCATTGAGGTGAAACAAAATCTCGTTAGAGGTGATGAGACAAAGAAGATCATACAATTCATCCATCCTAGTGCACCATTTGTCCTTCTCTACTACTATGATTAGGCTCATTTTTAGTGCCCATGATGACTCTATAAAGTCTTTTTCTTTGCAAGAGTATCACCATCTCTACCTTCAATCAAAATAATTGAATGGAATAGGGAAAATTTGTTGGGATTTCTCCATACTCAACTATTGCGCTCCTATGAGACTTGAACCTGTAACTTGTAATTGAAAAAAAACTCAAAACAGAATTTTTTATCAGCACACTCAATCTCTATTTTGACATTTAGAACATTGAGGTGTGCGTCACACTTAAGACAACCAAGGGGATAAACCCAATAACTAGAGGCAAATACCTCATGACTTATGTGGTTGCTCCACTACTTTAGGTGCATCAATGGAAGTATATGAGAGGGAATGTATAACTTGGTGGCATCTATTGCTCTAATACAATGTGAAAATTTTATCACATGATGATCTCAAAGCAAAACCAAACCTCACAATGTTTAATAAGATCTTTAGGAAAAATTGAGAAGAAAACTGCATGCAATGCACCAGTGAAACAAAAAACACAATGGTAAAACTTTACATGTTATTCATCCACAATATGTGGGAAATAAAATAATGTTCCAGGGTGAGTGAAAGCTAATGAGGGTCACTTTTGGCATGTTAGATGCAATAGAAAATTGAAAAATCAGGCATCCCTCAACTTAGTTATATTTTTGAGGTACTTACAAAAAATATCTTGATCTGAGTAAATAAGATTAATTGTAGGAAATTGAATCATGTTTCCAAACATTTAAGGTTTATGTATTGAAAATTTTTATAACTATGTCAAGTTTCATTTTTTTCTAACAGTCACTTTTTATTTTTTAGGCAAATGATAAGGTATATGTTTTTGTGGGTGCAACCTTTGAGGACCTAAATGATCCTTTAGGGATACAAAAATTTGCAAGCATGTAGAGAACATATAGCACTACTGCAGCATTGTTTTCCAAAAATAAAATTAGGAATTTTAATTTTTATTATAATTATCTAAGTGATCATTCCTCGAAAATGATACATCTGTGGGTGCATCCTTTCAAGGTCTTAATGAAATAATCATGAAATGGGTTTTGTATAGAATGTAGGGGTCAGTGTATTCTAGTGCACCATATAATCTCTCTTTAAAATGATTCAGAATTGAAAAAGTTAGGGAAAAAAAACTAACAACGTTTTTTTTGAGTTGAGTTAGGACACAATAGAAATTGAAAAAGAAATAGGAAAATATAATATTTTTTTAATAAAAATTACATATTTAGAATCTACAAAAAAAATGTTATTTATGTTTAATATTTCATCAAAAAATATTGTGTGTAGCATACTGTAACGAGTGTGTAAACAATGACTTCTTCAAAAAATGGAAGAAATGCCAATTAACTATGGTTTATCATATACCATAGCACATGTTTAGTATTACTGAAGCAAACTCCAAACCATATACATAGGACTATTGGTGACATGCGAGCAAGTGAATTGACATGTTTAAACTCAAATTATATCTCTTAGCCTTGTAGAATTGGAAAATGTGTGTGCGTTATAGAACTACAAAAAGCATGCGCGTTATAGAACTACAAAACATGTGTGTGTTATGTTATGTAGTTCTATAACACGCATGCATTTTGTAGAGATAAAAATATAGCACTAGTGTGAATATATCAAATGTATGGATAATAGTTTAGAGGGGGTGTGGAAGGGTCAAGGGCCTAGGAGGATGTTGGAAGTTTACGTGGAGATTGTTAATAGTTGAGAGTGGGTGGGGAAAGGTCAAGGGCGTAGAGAGATGTTGGAAGTTCAAGTGGGGATGATTAATAGTGGAAAATGGGTGGAGAAGGGTCAAGGTCCTAGGAGGATGTTGTAAATTCAAGTGGATAAATATGAACATAATGGAAACATTATGGGTTACAGGGGTGAAGAGGAGTGGGGATTGAGAGAATTATTAGGAGGAGAAGATATGTTGAAGACGTATAGGGTTAGAAGCAGTACACGAGAGTTGAGTGATGAAGGGGGATGAGGTGGAGGGGAGGAAGTGGGTGATGGTTTGATGAGAGAGAGGATTGGTGAATGTAAAGGTGGATGTGGAGTATTAGAGGAGGAATAGGATGTGTTGGAGGAGAGAGCCGAAGGAGGGATAAATTGAAGAGATGGGATAAAATAGAGAATAGGGATCATCATGAGGTAGGGGGTTAAGGAGAATGGATAAGTTGAAAGCATATAATAAGAGAGAGAGAGAAAGAGAGAGAGAGCGAATGATGTGGAGAGAGTGTGAGAGAGAATAAGATAGAGAGGGAGGAGGTGCAGTAAGGTAGGGATGGAGAGAGAGGGAAAGAAAGAGATATTAAATTTTGTGAAATTGGCCAAAATGTCGGTTGAGAACATCTGAAGACTTTCAAGGTTGGAGCCGATGTGAGTCAGGTGGAATTCGAGGTTTGAGCCAATGCATGTCGGCTAAGTAGAGCCGATGGGAAGGAAGAGAAATTTTTTTGAAAAAATATTCTAAGTGTGGAAAATCGGCAAAAACCAGATAATTTTGCCAATATGTCAACTAAATTTCACTGACACACATTAGAAAACTTTGGAAGTTTCTACCGAAACATCAGATGGAAGGGAAATTTTTTTCCAAAACGACTGAAAGGATCCAAAGGAGAAAACTTGAGAATTTTTTTGCTACGGCAGAAGGTTGCAGATCGGGTGAAAGTCGAGAATTTTTTTGCTATGGTGGAAGGTTGCAGATTGGGAGAAACTTGAGGATTTTTTCGCTACGGCAGAAGTTTTTCAATCAGACAAAATGTGAGAATTTTTTTGGATGCAGCGAATGAAAGTCAAAAAAAATTTCGATGCAGCGGATGGAAGTCAAAATGTTTTTTTACGTGGTGGAAGAGTTGGCAATTTTTTGTCGATCAGAAGAAAAGTAAATTTTTTTCTACAACAATGGAAGAGTTGGCAAGTCTTCGTCGATCGGATGAAAAGAGTGAATTTTGTTGATATGTTTTGGAAAATTTTGAAAATTTTTGTCGACACGTTAGAAGGGAATTCCCCGTTGACCCCCGTTGTCCCCATGAGATAGTCATTGTTGTGAAATAAAATTCTTTGTTTTGACAAAATTGTCAATATGTGATTTTTCCAAATGCGGGTAAGTAATGTATAAATTCTTGTAAATGTTATGAATCTAAAAATTGTGTTTATTAACACATTTTGCAGAATCATAATCACCTTCAAAGGAAACATTCTAGATAGTGCCGTTTGGTAAAGTTGGTTTAGCTGAGCCATGAGGACATATGACATGTATGATGATGCACATAATCCATATGAGCATGAGGAAGATGTTATGGGAGAAAAAATCCATGTGAAAAATGCTAAGTCTGAGTCTAATGGGAGAAGATTTCAAGATACTCCCCCAGATTTTGTAGCCACCATGAGAAGCCTAAGGGAAGAGATGCAAAGTTACAGGGAAGATAATGAAAGGCTGGTTAAGTCTCAGGAAGAGAAGAATTAGTTGAATGCAGCCATGCTGAAGAGTTTAATATATATCCAGAGGAAGATGAGCTTCGGCCATCATGTAGTATGACCATAATGTAGTAAGAGCAATGCCTGAAGAAGAAAGAGACCTATTACTAAGTCATCTGACTCTGAAGGATCCACTGAGGAATCAAGCTCTTCATCTCATAGAGGTAAGAGGAAGAGGGGTTACCAGAATAACTCACAAAATGAGTTCAAGAAGGCTAAGCCTCCCACGTTTGATGGCAAGGTAAAGAATGGTCAAGAAGCTAAATCTTGGCTTCTTGGGATGAGAAAATATTTCCAAGTCCAAGACTACTTTGGAAATATGAAAGCTAGGGTAGCCATTTTCAATTTGACTGGAAGAGAATCCATATGGTGGGATCATTTCAAGCAACTAAATAAGATCAATGAATGGAATATTACATGGAAGCAGTTTCAGAAGTATCTCAAGCAGAAGGACCTCTCTGATAGGTACTACGATGACACGATTAAGGAGTTCCATGAGCTAAGATTGGTACAACAAACCATGGAGGAATATGCAAATAAGTTCCTAGAAATTTTGAGGTATGTAAGGTACATTAAAGATGAAAAAGTGAAAATCCAATGTTTCCTAAGTGGATTTCCTCAGTCTTACAAAGACAGGATCGAGTTCTATGAACCTAGAACTCTGGAAGAAGCAATAAGGAAAGCTAAGTATTGCTACGAGCAAAGTAGAGGAAAACATGATTATCAAAAGACATGAATGGACAAAAGGAATGATAACTATGATCAGAGGAAGAAGGGTTTCAAACCTTCCAATTTCATAAATCAGTAGAAGTAACCATCACAAGTTGCGGGTAAGCCAATGAAAGTGGTTGGAGAAAATCCGAGAGATCCACAACAAAACAGAGAACTTATCAAATGTTGGAAATGTGGAGGACCCCACATGTGCAAGAATTGTCCACTTGAGAATGAGAATGCAAGGATAGCTTAAAACATTCAAGAAGCAGAAACAGTGGGTCAAGTAGCAAGGGTCGTCCCTAGGATTTATGCAGCACTAGAGGACCGCCAGAAAGATCACCAGTCAACTATGGTTGAAGTTGCAAGTAAGATTGTTGAGCAATATGTTTCTATTTTGATTGACCTTGGTTCTAGTCATAGTTACATTACTCCTAGAGTAGTGGGGATTTGTGATTTTAAGAAAGTAAAGCATAGCAAATCTTGGTTAGTTCAGCTAGCCATTCGAACTAAGAGAATAGTTAGTGAAGTGATTGAGACATTTTCATTGGTTATGAATGGATTGGTCACTTGTGTGGATCTGAATATTCTACCACTTGGTTCCTATGATGTTCTCAATGGAATGGATTGGTTATAATCTCATAGGGTAAATCTTGACTGTTATAGTAAAACTTTTGAATGCATGGATGAAGAAGGGAACCCAAGAGTTGTAAGAGGAATTCCAAAGGTGATCTCTATGAGGCATATTTCAACAATGCAGTCGAAGAAGTTTTGTAGGAAAGGTTTCCAATTGTATGGAAGCTCATATTTTGGAGGCAACAGAGAATGAAACTCCTAGGTGGAGGACTTTCATGTGTTTCACGAATTCAAGGATGTGTTTGCTGATAAGATTCCAGGGCTTCCTCCAAAGAGAGACATTGATTTCAAAATTGAACTTGTTCCAGGAGCCACACGAGTGTCCAAGACACTCTACAGAATTAGTACACCAAAAATGCTAGAGCTAAAGATGCAGATGCAAGAGTTGTTGGAGAAGAAGTATATCAGGTCGAGTGTCTCCTTGGGGAGCACCAGTTCTATTTGTGAAGAATAAAGATGCTACACTTAGGTTGTGTATTGATTACAGTCAGCTGAACAAATTCACTATGAAAAATAAATACTCATTTCCTAGGATTGATGATCTCTTTGATCAAATGAGAGGAGAAAAGGTATTTTCCAAGATTGACTTGAGTTCTGGTTACCATCAGGTAAGAATCAAGGATGAATACATTCATAAGACAGCCTTCAAAACAAGGTATGGACATTATGAGTTTGTAGTGGTACCATTTGGTCTCACAGATGCACCAGCTACAATTATGTGCCTTATGAATAGTGTCTTCAGCAGGTATTTGGACAAGTTTGTTTTTGTTTTCCTATATGACATTCCTATTTATTCCAAGAATGAGGAAGAGCATGAAGAACATCTGAGATTGACATTGCAATTGCTCAGGGAGAATAAGTTGTATGAAAAGTTGAGCAAGTGTGACTTCTATAAACATAGGATTCATTATTTGGGTCACATTATCTCAGAAGAAGGTATATCTATGGACCCTAAGAAGATTGAGGCCATTATGAATTGGCATACTCCAAGAATTGTGACAGATGTAAGATCTTTTATGGGACTTGCAGGATACTATAGGAGACTCATTGAAGGATTCTCCAAGGTTGCACATCCATTCACTTCATTGCAAAAGAAGGGAATAAAGTTTTAATGGACACCGAGGTGTGAAAAAAGCTTCCAGCAGTTGAAGAACCTTCTCACAAGTACATCAGTCTTGAACATTGCAGACCCAAACAAATATTTCGTGGTGTGTACCGATGCATGCATTCAAGGTATTGGAGCATTCCATATGCAAGAAAACCACGTGATATATTATGAGTCAAGAAAATTGAAATAGAATGAGAAGAACTATGCCACTTATGATCTAGAACTTGCAGCCATAGTACATGCTCTCAATATGTGGAGGCATTACTTGATGGGCATAATATTTGAGCTAAGGACATACCATTGTGGTCTGAAGTATTTGTTTAATCAGCCTTCTCTAAATGCTAGGCACGCTAGATGGCTGGAGCTTTTATGTGAGTTTTATTTTGAAATAAAAAACATAAAGGGAAAAGAGAATAGGGTAGCTGATGCACTCAGGAGGAAGGTGGAAGAAATGCATGTGGAATCTCTTGGTCAATCAAACTTGAGACAACAGATTGTTAGTCATACCACTGAAGATGAATTGTATGCGTAGGTCAAAGACAAGTTGCAACAACAAAGCATTGAAAAGAAGTATGAGGGATATCAATTGGAAGAAGATGGACTTCTCACCTATAAGAACAGAATTTATATTTCAAATGTAGCATATTTGAGGAGGGTTGTTATGGATGAGATCCATCAAGTTCCATATTCTAGTCACCCAAGATATTAGAAGACAATTGCTACAGCTAGAAAGCGCTACTTTTGGCCAGAAATGAAAAAAGACATGGCTGAATATATTTCAAGGTGCATGAAATTTCAGCAGGTGAAGGTTGAGCACCAACACCCAGCATGTTTGTTGCATCATTTTCTAGTTCTAGAATGGAAATGGGAAGTTATTTCCATGGATTTCATTAGAGGATTGCCAATGACTTAGAGACAACATGATTCCATCATGGTTGTGTAACACCCCAGTTTTGACCCCATTTGCATTAAATGTATATGATGTATATATTGTAATTAATTGTGGTGTGGAGCTAAAAGAAAAATCCCCACCAAGGATTATAGTTTTTATGTTTCGATGATGAAATCAGTGTCGATGGTATTTTGTGCTAGCCAGGCACATTATGATTTTTAAATCATCATGTAAATATGTAATTAATTAAAAACCCACAACTAGCTATGTCAATGCAACAAATAATGAGATGGTAGCATGATTTCCTAAGGATAAGGTGGGGGGAGAATATTTAACCTTTGGGGCCAACGGGAAAAATCCAAATGTCAAAGGGAGAACCCATCAAACTGTTAATTACCTTCCTTGTCTTAATCACCCAATCATTTATTATTGCGAGAAGTTGGTTGAGTTGATTATTGCATGGGATGGGCAAGGTATGACAACCCAAATTCCAATTTGAGAAGCCATCAATTTTTGGGAAATGCATTTTGACTCCCCGGGCAAGTAAAAAACCAAAAACATATGCCATTCTACCATGCTTTCATGTTTTTCATTTTTTTCCTCACCATTTTTCCTTCACGTGAGCTCTCTCATGCATTCATAACTTCCTCTGTGTGAAACCATTCACGTTTTTTTTTGTTGTTACCTCATTTTGCTCAGGCTGGGAAATCATTTTTGGTGATTATCAGTGGTTTAGTTTTCTTTCCCCACATTTTGCTACATTTTATCCATTGTTTCCAAGCTAGAAATCGTTTCATACTTTCCTCACCATTTTTCCTTCACATGAGCTCTCTCAGTCATCCAGAAATTCGTGTGTGTGAAACCATTCATGTTTTTTGTTGTTACCTCATTTTGCTCAGGCTGGGAAATCACTTTTGGTGATTATCAGTGGTTGATTTTTCTTCCCACATTTTGCTACATTTTCCCCATTGTTTCCAAGTTGGAAATCATTCTTTGGCAATTCCTAGTGAGTGGAACAAGAGACCCACTATTTTGGGTGTTGTTGAGTCTGTTTTGGCCACGTTAGGGCCAAAACGTCCTTGGAAATCAAATTGCTATTAGGGGGTTGTTTTACCCATCCTAGAAATTCATTTTTGTTATGCATACTCTTTTTCTTCAAGCCTAGAAATCGTATTTTGTTGTGGGTGCATCTTTTGGCTTTGGCCGCCATTCAATTGGGAGTGGAAATGGGGTCTGAATCTGCTTAATAAACCTAGTGTGTGCAGGAGCCTCACAGACAAAGATAGAGGGATGTATTTCTTCTCTACACCCCCTGAATAACACTAAATGAGAACTCATGGCCTGAAGGACTGTGCAACAGAGAAGGGGATGATTCTTTGTGTTGGGTGTGTGTGGATGTCTTAGAAGTTAGGATAGATCTCATGCAGCTGTGCTTATCTCTTCAGTGAGCCCACTAGATTAGAATCCAATGTTTCCAGCTCTGGATAGCTTGATAAACTCAACTATGTTGGCTTGGTTATGTATTGTTGTGTATCCTTGGCTATGTGTGAGCCTTCTAGTTCCCCTTATTCCTTGTGGATATCCTACCCAGCGCGGGGATCACAATTTTGCTGAGATATCGATGAGCACACTGGCCTATGGTTGGGTGGAACATTGCAGTGATGTAGCTAGTTGCAGGACAAGATTCTTCAAGATACATATTCTTGTGTTTAAATCCTTGCAACTGTGTTGTTTTATAAATCAATATCAACATGTTAAATGTTCTCAATGAATGAAATTCCTTCCATTGTTTGATAATCATTTATGCATCTGTGTATGCTATTATTTCATTGCATTTATATCATGTTTATGAGGCTATTTTTCCTGGATTACATAGCTAGTAGCTATGTTGGTCGCATCCTCTCCTCTACGCAGAGGGGTGGGGACGTAACAGGTTGTGGTGGAAAAATTGACAAAGGTAGCACATTTCATACCGGTTAAGTCTACGCAGAAGACTGATGACATTGCAAAAATATTCATGAAGGAGATTTTCAAATTGCATGGATTTTCTAAGGAAATATTCTCTGATAGAGATTTCAAGTTCACTTCCAATTTTTGGAAGGGTTTGTTTGCATATTTGGGTACCAAGTTGAACTTCAGCACTGCCTACCATCTTCAGACTGATGGGAAGACAAAGAGAGTTAACCAGGTGCTTGAAGACATGCTTCATATGTATGTGATGGATAAACCAACCAAGTGGGAAGATTATCTACACTTGGTAGAATTTTCATATAACAATGGACAACAAGCATCCTTGGGGATGAGTCGATACAAAGCTTTGTATGTAAGGAGGTGTAGGACACTAGTGAATTGGGATAATCTAGTGAACAGGGTTTTGCTTGGTCCAGAACTACTCAAGGAGATGGAGTAGGAGGTTGTAAGGATTAGGAAAAATATGAAAGTATCCCAGGACAGATAGAAAATCTATGTTGATAAGTATAGGGTGAACATAGAGTCCAATGTTAGGGATCATGTGTACCTCAGAGTGAGGGAAAAGAAGAGTTCCTTGAAGCTTGGAAGTTGTGCCAAGATGTCACCTATATATTGTGTGCCATTTGAAGTGCTTGAGAGGATAGGACTAGTTGCATATAGACTTGCATTTCCTTCTACCACTAGGGATCATAATGTTTTTCATGTTTCTTTGCTTAAGAAATATGTACATGATCCTAACCATGTGATAAATTGGTATGTGATTCAGGTGGAACCCGAGGGAGAGTTCCAAATCGAGCCAATGCGCATCCTCGACAGGCAGGTCACAATGATCCGAAACCGATCCATAGGGAAGGTAAAGGTGCAATGGGAGCACTATGGTCCCGAAAAGGCTACATGGGAGCTAGAGGCTGCCATGCGATTGGCACATCCATTTTTGTTGAATTCTGGGGAGTACTGAGGGTGGTACCAGTGTAGCATTTTTGTTCAATTTTGTAAAGCACTAAGGAAAATGCTTTTGAAGGGGGGGGGGATGCAACACCCCAGTTTTGACCCTATTTGGATTAAAATGTATATGATGTATCTATTGTAATTAATCATGGTGTGAAGCAGTTATACCAAAATCATGTCACCATCATGTGATAAGACATTTGACATACCTACTTCCCTGAAATCCTAGCTTCTTGAGTGGAAACTAAATGGTTTTTCATCAATTTGTCATACAAATTCCTAGCACCGTGCATGCCCATTTATCTAGGAGTGGTACCCCTTCTTGCACCGCCTTTCATAGGTTGTCCACAAGTGGTGCCACCGCCCATTTCCCTTGGTCCATAGGCGGTTATTACTAGAACCTCTCTGTCATAGAAGGAGAAGCGCGATACCATGGGTAAAAAGGGAAAAAGACAAGTTTCTCGAGACTTCTAGATGATAAGCCTCGTGTACTACCTTATCCCTATTATTGTGGGTTGGTTGAGCTTGAGATCCCTCATCCTAGGATCTGAGAGGCCACCTCACCCACTAATTTCTCAACCATCTCTATCCATTAAAGTCCTATAAATATGAGCTCATAGCCATGGTTGAGGGGGGAATAAGGAAGGTATTGTTATGCTATTGGATTGATTCCTGGCCCAAGATCATTTGGACAGAGCATAGAGAGCTAGAGTTGGAGCGTCTGGGGATGAAGAGTTGGTTTCATGGAGATGCATGTCAACACTAAGGTTACGGTTGTAAACTTCTTCATATTTCTAATGCAAGTTGATTTCTGTCCCACATATGATGTTTTGTTGTGATTTCACATATATATGTTGCTAGATTTCTTTCACATGTTTGCTTGTTTCTTTTCGTTTGAGTAGTACTTTCTTATGCGTGGTAGTTAGGGGGTTATTAGAGAGTTTAGAGATGGCATCCTTATCTTGGAATACCACTTAAGAGGCCCCTTTCCAAGGTGTACCTTTTGTATTCCCTCCAAGTGAAGGTATTGGTCCTCCCTTTATTGCCACTCTAAATCTTCTTGGGTTAACTATAGGTTTACCGATATGGCTATTTAATCTGGTAATTCCTGTTACACCTAATGTCTCAAATGTCACCTCTCCTCTAGGAGAGGATCTACCTCAACCTAATCCCTCTCCTTCTTCATCGGTTTTTGATTCATCCTTTTCTTCTTCTTCGCTTGACCAAATCTCTACAGTTAGTAGTAAGGTGGATAAGAAGAAGAAGAAAGGGAAGGGTGAAAAGAAGAAGGATAAGAAAGAGAAAAAGCAACAACCATCTGCTCTTCAGGGTGCTCATTCTAAGAGAATTCCTAGAAAACCCAAGTTCCCTTGTAATCTTTTCAAGGGGGAGCACCTTCTTAAGGAGTGTTCCGGTCTCTCTCGTGTACAAGAAGAGTGGTCTAAAAGGTCCAAACCATCTATGTCATCAACCTCTAATCATCATGTTGACAATACTCCCTCAACCAATGACCCATTGGTAAAAGGTCATAAGGGTAAAGTCTTGTATCCCTGTTTGATATGCAAGGCTATGCATCATAATTTTCTTTGTCCAAGCATGGATGAAGCTTCGCGTTGGTTGGAAAATATTACTGATCATCAACAGGTGATTCCAACAAGTGATAGTAATTTATCCCTCAATCCTCCACTGGTTGACCAAGTGGTTGATTCGGATTTATCTATGGTTGATCCCACTCTTCCTTTGAAGAGTGAAGTTAAAGTGGTCGAGTCAGTGTCATTTCCACTGAATCCCACTCTTTCATTAGAGAGTGTTAAGACTGAAGTAGTCTCTTTGACCAAATCTTTGTCTTTTTCTTCTCTTCCAGTAGAGAATGAACCAAAACCTGCCGAAGTTTTTATGCTTCGTTCTGATTGTTCTCGACAAGAGGAAATTTTGTTTGTTTCAACATAACCCTCTCCAAGTAATGAGGTTATTTCCTTTGACTAGAGTAACCTAACAAAGTCTCGTCTTCATTCGAGTGTTCCTTTCCAGATAGTTGTGAATGTTACTGCTAGGCGGATACTTCGCACTATTGTTGATGAAGGGGCTTCTGTTAGTATTCTATCCTCTACTGCTTGGAAATATTTAGGTTCTCCTCAGCTTGTGCCAGCCATCGATCAGATACTGGATTTTAATCGCAGGCCTACTACACCTTTAGGGAGCCTTCCTTTTTTGCCTATTACATTAGGAGGGAAAAATGTCTGCATTGATGTTATGGTGGTCCAAGGTCCTTTAGATTTTAATATGCTCCTTGGACGTGATTATATTTATGCCATGAAGGCTTTTGTGTCCACACTCTTTAGAGTTATGCATTTTCCCCATGATGGGAAGATTGTGACCATTGATAAGCTTTCGTTTGTTACACTTGATCATCGCATTACTCCTAGTAATTAGACTTCCCTGAATGTGCCGCATGTTCTTATGGTTCCTTTTGCTTCTTCTAGTTAGCTTCTTCCCATCATAGGTAAAATGGGGGGCATGGCTCCAGCCTCTAGAATTCATACTGGAGTTAAGTTGCTAGCTTCTTATGTAAGGGGGCAACCTACCAACCTTTGGATTTCATGTTGGGTAGGAGCAGGTTTTAGAGCATAGTTTACTTTTGATTTTAAGCTCGTTAAAAAATAAAACCACTCCTTGAGCATAGTTTACGCTTTTGGTTTCAAGCTTGCATAAAAATGAAACCATGTCTAGAGCATAGTTTACCCTATGGTTTCAAGCTCGTTAAAAAATAAAACCACTCCTTAAGCATAGTTTATGCTTTTGGTTTCAAGCTTGCATAAAGATGAAACCATGTCTAGAGCATAGTTTACTTTTGGGTTTAAGTTCGTTAAAAAATAAAACCACTCCTTAAGCATAGTTTACGCTTTTTGTTTCAAGCTTGCATAAAAATGAAACCATGTCCTGAGCAAAGTTCCCATTCTATGTCAAACTTGTTAAAAAATGAAATAGATCTCCTCAAGCATAGTTTACGCTTTTGGTTTCAAGCTTGCATAAAAATGAAACCATGTTTTGAGCAAAGTTCCCATTCTATGTCAAGCTCGTTAAAAAATGAAATAGATCTCCTCAAGAATAGTTTACCTTTTGGTTTCAAGATTGCATAAAAATGAAATCATTCCTTAGAGCATAGTTTACTTTTGGTTTTAAGCTCGTTAAAAAATAAAACCACTCCTTAGGCATAGCTTACACTTTTGGTTTCAAGCTTGCATAAAAATGAAACCATGTGTTGAACAAAGTTCCCATTTTTTGTCAAGCTCATTAAAAAGTGAAATGGATTTCCTTAAGCATAGTTTACGCTTTAGGTTTCAATCTCGTTAAAAAATAAAACCACTCCTTAAGCATAGTTTACGCTTTTGGTTTCAAGCTTGCATAAAAATGAAACCATGTCATGAGCAAAGTTCCCATTCTATATCAAGCTCGTTAAAAAATGAAATAGATCTCCTCAAGCATAGTTTATGCTTTTGGTTTCAAGCTTGCATAAAATTGAAACCATGTTTTGAGAAAAGTTCCCATTCTATGTCAAGCTCGTTAAAAAATGAAATAGATCTCCTCAAGCATAGTTTACCTTTTGGTTTCAAGCTTGCATAAAAATGAAATCATTCCTGAGCATATTTCATTTTCTATTTCAAGCTCGTTAAAAAAATGAAGTAGGTTTCCTTTAGCATAGTTTACCTTTTGGTTTCAAGCTTGCATAAAAATGAAACCATGTTCCAAGCATAGTTACCTTCTGTTTCAAGCTTGTGTGAAAATGAAACAGATCCCCTTCCCTTGACTCGAGTCTTCACTTTAGTGTTAGAACTTGAACCTTCACCTTCCTGATTATTGTTCTTCCTACCCCCCCGGTGAACATTTTGACATTAGTATCCAGGTTTTTAGGTTGGGTATGGAAGAAGAATCGTCAAATGAAACAAAGCTTGGGGGCATGTCGAGCCGCTAGCAACCATGCTAGGGGTAGGTTTCACTAGCAATCATGCTGGGGGAAAGATTCCAACCTTTGTATATCATGTTAATGGGATTTTTCAAGCATATTTTACCCATTGGTTTCAAGCTTGCTTAAAAATGAAACCAATCCCTAAGCATTCTTTCAACTGATCTTCGAGCTCGTTAAAAACAGTAAGATGGTGTTGTTGACGGGTCGAATTGGCACAAGTGTCAACCAAGAGACAACCCGATCTAAGAGTTTTTGAGATGCTCTCAGTAATTTAAGTAGCTGTCCCTGATGGGATTAAGGCCCCGTTGCCTTCCCTAAGTTACTCCTAGCTACAGGAGAAGACTACAAAAAGAAAACTAAAACTACTGTTGTTAATCAGATCTATACTTATCCCTATGAACATACAAGTTAATAAATGTTATATATTACAAAATCAATTAGTCAAATTTGATTTACTTTAAACAATTTATTTATAATACAAGAATAAAAAGTTGATTAAATATCGACAGAGTTAATGAATTACAGAAATACATTATAAACAAACACCTGTACATTAAATCACAATATCAGAAAATAACCTGAATGTGGTATAAATATAAAGATCTAATCCAATGAATTTTTTAATGAAATAATTAAAAGAAAACTATTAATCTATTATAAATCCTATCCTGATCAGGAGCGAAAACATTAACATGGAATCAAATTGCCAGTAATATTACTGTGCTAATAATCTTGAAAATATTCAGAAAAAATTCAGAACTTAAACAAGATCACACAGTAAACACGTATATCACATGTATTATGATGCCAACACCAAATTAACAACATGACATCTATCAGCAAATCAAAACCAGCATAAGTCAACAGATTTAAAGATGATATATTTGCACAGTTCATTAAAGAAATTATGAAAAACGTAAATACTGCAGAAAAAGGTGACAAGATCAAAAGATATTATAAACACATTCACATAGCATAAATACTGTAAATGTATATATAGATATCACCAGTTAAAAGTGTTGTAGCTGCTGACAAAAAGTTGTATGAAGTCACAAGAAAAATTATAGTGATCTTGTCTCATTCTTTTCCCAACTATCGACCCCCCTTTCCTGTAATGCTATTTCCCCTTTAAATACATTTAATCTCCAAAAGAAACAGTTCTATAAACCGGAGATTGCAAAGTCAAAATCCTAACCAATTTCCATTAAAAATGACAAACAAAGCTGTCATTTTTCTATATACGTTAAAATGTTTTGAAATTGGAAAGACTTGGTTTGTAGCACAGAATCAAAAGATGACAAAGACACTAACAATATAGTGACACCTGGTAAATAGTATTGCCAATTGATTTGTTCCCGATTATGCGGGGATCATCCTGAAGGTAAGCGATCATGAACATCCGAGAAAAAACATCAACAACATCACTTGCGATACTACATAAAAGAAAGATATAATTAAAACACACGCAACAACAAAATAAAATAAACTACATAATGCAAAAGTCAACACACACCAATACCTGTACCAAAATAACTTGATTATCACTTGATTATAACTTCAAACCTGAAATCAATATTAAGTGCGCCCAAAACATTATAAATTAACAGGAGCGTTAAACACCTGAATGTTCACACCCTTTACTGGATTCTATGACTGACCCTTGAATTGCATTAGAGTAACTTGAGCATTGAGCTCACGTACTTTCTCTTCGTTCTTATGACTTTCATTTTGCAATTTCAGGACTTTACGAATCAACCTATTCTTATGCTTTTTCAGACGCAATAGACACTTATCATCTGAATCTACCTTTTCTTTCAGCCTTAGATTCTGAGCTTTTATGACATCATACTGTGCAACCATCTCAATCACTTCTCCCTCCATCCCGTGTATTTTATCCAACAAGCAATTTACAAACAACGGGTGAACTATTTCACCCATTCGATATGATCCTGGTAAATTTGCTTCTACAGACTTGCGCTTAACCGGAGGATCAACCACAAGATCAATCACAGGATCACTATTATCTGCAGGGTTCGGGATAGACTCATGCTCAATGTCGCAACCATCATCAGGCAAAACAGGGTTGTGTTCTTCGTCATCTAGAAAACTGTTTCAATATCAATACTTTTGCTTATGGAAGACTTAACATTATGACCCTTAGCTATACTTCGTGTAAATATACCAACAGTCTTAGCATTCGACCTTTTGCCTCCCTGATTGTGGGAATTATCATTACATTTCGGTGTTACAGGGGATAAATTTGAAGACTTCCTCATGCACTTGGAAAGCACAGGGGTACCGGGACTACTCACAGGAGTGGGAACTGACTCATTGCAAACACTGGGGCTTACGTGGCCATTAGGATTTGACACAGGCTCGTGTGTAGGTGAAGATGAGACTTGACAAGACTGTGGGTGTCTTACACATTCTTCAGGGCAATCAAATTGACAGTGACAGAAAGCCAAGAATCCTTTCGACTCAATAAAATCATCCCTTGACCGATTATGCTTAGACAATTTGCTTTCAATCAACATCCTAACCAAGCCGTGATGAAACAAGCTGTGACTGATATTTTTCATCCCTTTTTTAATAGCTGAGGACATCTTCGACAAACTCTAAACTAGGTAATGAGGCAAATTAAGAGGAAAAATGACAAACAAAGCCAATAACTAGAGATGATAGATATAAGCCGAGGAGAGACGACCCTCATAGGTTACATACCTATGGATAACGTCCAAGACTGGTTGCCACTCTTTCTTAAAGTATTTTCGTGCCACACCGGTTCTAAACAACACATCTTGGCAAGGATTTTTCAGCATCTATCACCATTAGGTCACCTCCATTGCTTGTATTTGAACCATCGCTTGCCTGTCAATGGAAAACCAGTAGCCAGAGCAACTGAATGCTCATCGAATATAAATTGGAGGTCGGCCACTTTAACCCTCGAATCAGCCAATGACAAAGCAAATAACCTTGTCACCTCTGGGTTCGAGTCTGTAAACCTGCAGATGAATGGAAACCATCCAACCGCTTCCACCTTAGCCAGGAGCTTAGGGTTTGAATCGAGGAGTTTCATGTCACTGGGCTCAATCCTGACCACAGGAGCCATTACTGCCTGTGCAAATGCACAAAACCGTGCACAGAAAAGATACCACAAAACAAAATGCGACAGCGAGCTGGAGAGTGAGCACTCAGGATGTAAACCGAGCAGAAAACATAAGTCATGGAACCCAATACTCTCATAAACAAACTGCGACATGAGCAAACGCAACCAATAACCGTGTAAACGCGGCATGGAGGAGAATTATCACACAGAGAGGCAATCGATGGATAGTAAATGACGGCGAAGACTACAGATTAACCTCAAGTTGCCATGATTTATTCGGCATTATCGACATCAAACCACACATCACATGAGATACAGGTGTTCAACAGATCAAAAGCCACGATGGTGAGCACGTACCATCAATTGAATGTGATTAACGGAGTTAAGTACAAGTGCAATGATGACAAATCAACCTTGCAGTAGGTGGATCGGATTCATAAATTATGACACAGGTCGAGATGATTATAAGGATTGAACCTTGGACGCTAATGCACACACTTTACAGTATAATGATATAAACCTTCTAAGGCGGCGAGCGTATGACGCAACATAACCATGAAACCCACAATCAAACCTTCATACTATGGGGCAAATTATAAAAATCGACATTAAACATTAATAGTATGAGCAAATATAATTCAGGATTTAAAGGATGAACTTAGGATAAGGCCTGTTTGCACAAATTATTAAACCTTTGATGTTCTAGACCTTATCAAATTTACAATAAATCAATCACATATACCCATTGATTAATATCCGAATGAAGACTTATAGTGAGAGGCATAGCAACCAAATCTTATCCCTTAAGTTATAAAGCTAAATTCATCCAAAGTAATGGTTTCAATGTAATAATTTTGTCCCCAAACCATAGTTCACAAAGGTTGCTTAAAAACATAGAATTTCACTAATTCAGTAGCTCTTCGAAATGGCATCATTTCAGTAGCTGTCAATTCTTTAGATTTTGTAGTGAGAATTCAAACATTTCATCAAAACAAAATAATTTTTTTTGGATGAAATATGTTTTTTAAGGTTGTTGAGTAAGGGCACAACAGGTGTTGAGCTTACTTTTCATTTTTCATGCTCTGGTTAAAACATGAAAAGTGGTTTGAGCTTAGTTTATTACTTTTTCATGCTCTGGACTCAAACATGAAATAGTCTAATAGAGTCCTCCTTAAGCTCTTTCCGGACTCTTAAAATGTGAAAAGATTGTCGAGCGATCTTGTCTTGTTCATGCTCGTTAAAGTATTTGAAGAGTCATCCGTCTGGCGGTAGGTTATCTCTTTTTCGGTTCGGATCGAACTATTTACGAAAAAAGGATCACTCCAGTCAATCATGACTGGAAGAGTTCTCTAAGGTATGATTTTACACTTTTTTGAGCCTTAGGGACTAAATCATACAAAAAGGACGCCTTTGGAGTCTTGTTCTGTATTCGTTCAGACTCTCTAAACATGAACGATACTGAGTTTTCTTTTAGTGGACTTGTTAAAATTAAATAAATTGAGAGACCCGTTTTGGGAATGAACCCCTCCTCTCTTAGGTTTGTAAAACATATGAGTATGGACTTTTCTTTCGACAAGCTATATCGAGTGTTTTTTACCCTCTTTGAACTCGTAAAACCAAAAAGAGGCACTCATCAATCATGATGGAGGAAATGGGAAGGGAATCATCTTGCAAATAATGGTAGTTGTTTGTCGTTACCTTTGAACATGGCACTTGTTTGCACAATCATGTCAGTCAATTGGGTATTCAGCTAATCTCCGTGACGATCCGCTTTCATGAGTCATGTCAATCCTTTGAGTCTTTCAAAAGAATGCATTTTCCATTGTCGCATTGTGTATCTGTTCTATCTAGTCATGCTGCCAAGTCATTTTGTCATGCCACCCAATGTTCAAAGGAGATCTGAAGAAGTTTTACCTCTGCAGTCTACACAGTCTTTGTGTCAGTATCTTTGGGTCAGTCATATGGTTACTACATTCACATCATTCCAGAACTATGTTCTAAGTTTTGTGTCATCGATGTGGGACTCATCATGGCCCTCCTTTGATGAGACTATTCCCGTCGACATCAACTCATCATCCAAGAAATAGTCTTAGAAACAATATTTAGTACCTTGAGATCTGTATGCCTTAATGACAGATTCTCTTTCTCTCGACATAGGTTCACATCATTGACCTTTGATCGATAGAATCGACTGGGTGTTTGACATCAGGACATCTATTCACACTCAGTAGATTGTACTAGAGTACCTTGGCAATCATTGATATTAATGGTGATATCCCTCGCACTTGTTAATGGTTCACATCATTGGCCAGTAATCAAGTGGTTAATACCATGTTTGACTTCAGATCATTGTAATCACATGGATAGAATCGTACTTTGTGGAAGACGAGACGAAGACCCTGGGCATTTGTTTAAAAGTGCTCATTGCTTTTTCCCCAGGTTGCGATGGATTTTTGTATATCTAGCATGGATCCACATTTGTATGGTCATGGCTATGCTCAAATTTGCGTATGTATGACATAGATCTATGTTGTATGTCTGGTATCTATGTTCAAGTTTGAGTCCTCTATCACATGGATCTACGTTTTATTCTAGTAGCCATGCTTGGTATACAACTATGAGTTTGGTTACTTGTGTCTATGAGTCAACATACTGATGTACTACAGATGCCTATTCTCAAAGGTCTCGTTTATCATATCACTCTAAGACTCGTGCTTTGGGGGGAATCCTATTATACCAAAATCCTGTCACCATCATGTGATAAGAAATTTGACATACCTACTTGCCCTGAATCCTAGCTTCTGGAGTAGAAACTAAATGGTTTTTCATCAATCTGTCATACAAATTCCCAGCATCGTGCATGCCCCTTTATCTAGGAGCAGTACCCCTGCTTGCACCACCTTTCATGGGTTGTCCACAAGTGGTACAACCACCCATTGCCCTTGGTCCATAGGTGGTTATTAGCAGAACCTCTCTGTCATGGAAGGAGAAGTGCGGTACCCTGGGTAAAAAGAAAAAAAGAGAAGTTTCTCAAGGCTTCTAGATGATCAGCCTCATGTACTGCCTTATCCCTATTTTTGTGGGTTGGTTGAGCTCGAGATCTCTCATCCTAGGATCTTAGAGGCCACATCACCCATTAATTTCTCAACCATCTCTATCCATTAAATCCCTATAAATATGAGCTCATAACCATGGTTGAGGGGGGAACAAGGAAGGTATTATTATGCTGTTGGATTGATTTTTGTACCAAGATCATTTGGAGAGAGCATAGAGAGCTATAGTCAGATCGTTTGGGGATGAAGAGCTGGTTTCATGGAGATGCATGTCAACACTAAGGATTGGTTGTAAACTTCTTCATATTTCTAATGCAAGTTAATTTCTATCCCACATATGATGTTGTTGTTGTGATTTCACATATATATATTCCTAGATTCCTTAGTCATGAGCATAGATTAGTATATCATATTCTAGTTGCTTTGATTCATTTCGTGTTGATATTTTTGCAGGTACACAGGTGAACTGTAAAAGCCTTGTATTCCAGATATCTATAGCGTCTAGGGAAAGTCTTCAACCTCTGTCCTCTATTTGTTCTGGATCTGAACCATTCAGACCAATGGAACACCTTGTTGTCCGCAGGAGGTGAAAAATTCCAACTAACAGAAGCTCAAGGAATAGGCCCACCATCGATTTAGCATGTTATGATTCGACAAGTAAATAGGTGCGGGTGGTATTTTGTGATAGCCAGGAACATGATCATTTTTCACCATGTACGTATGCAATTTAATTAAAAAACCCACAACCATTTATGTCAATGCAACAATAATTAGACGGGGGCAAGATTTCCTAAGGATAATGGGGGGGGGGGAATATTTAACCTCTAAGACATTGGGGAGGATCCAAGTGTCAAGGGGATAACCCATCAACTACCAACCACCTTTCCTTGTCTTATTCACCAACCAATTAAATTCTCCGGGAGTTAGTTGGGAAGTTATTACCTTGGAGCTTGGGAGGCATGGGAAGCCATCAAATATGACAGGGCCATCAGCCTTGACCACATGTGTACCCTAAGGGTAAGATCTCATTCAATTTCCCTCACATGGAGGGGACAACCCCATTCTACACTCATGCAGGCAACGAAATTTCCTCATGCATTCACATTCTGATTTTCCTCACGTTTTTGGAGAGCTGATGGATGTTTTTCAGCATCTATCTTTCATCAACGTTGAGCTCTCATGTAGTTGAACCCTCCTGGGTTTTTATCCTTCACGTTTTGGGTCGTTTCCACATCCCTGCGGTTGGGAATTTCATTTGTTAGTGTTTCACAGCCAAGGGGGGGGGGGGGGGGGGACATATCCATGATATCAGGGACTGAGGGAGTCATTTTGGCCACATGAAGACATAAATATTTTTTGGAAATGAATTTCACAAGATGGGCTGTTTTACTCAATCGCCATTTCCGATTTTGGCCTCCATGACATTTTTCATCAAACCTAGAACTTGCATTTGTTGTGTATGCCTCTGTTGTTTTGGTATAAACTAGTTTGGGAGCGGAAATGGGGTCTGAAATAGCTTGATAAACCTAGTGTGAGAAGGAACCTCACAGATAGATCTAGGGGGATGGATTTCTTCTTTGCACACCCTAAATAACACTGAATGGGAAGGCATAGACTGATGGATTATGTAGCAGAGAAGGGGATTCTTCCTTGTGTCTAGGTGTGTAGATGTTTTAGAATCTAGTCTAGATCTGGTGCAGGTGTCCATAGCTCTATGGTTGAGCTCACCACCTTAACATTTAGCCTTTCTAGCTTCTTTGTAGTGTGATAAACCCAAATGTGTTGGCTTGGCTCAGTTTTTGATGTATCCTTAGCTATGTGTGAGTCTACTAGTGTTCCCTTATTCCTTATGGGAATCATGCCCAAATCAAGGGTGGCAGTGCTTCTAAGAGATTGATGAGCACACTGGCTTATGGTTGGGTGGAACGTTGCAACGACATAGCTGGTTACGGGATGAGCTTCCTTCAAGATAAGTATCTCTGTGTTAATCTCTGTGTTTTTATTTGCTTGATGAAATATGATGAACATGTTTAATGTGAATGAATGCTTGAATGGATTTTTATTTCGTTGTATGTTAATGATTTATGCATATGTGCATGTTTTTATTTCAATGCATTTCATATTATGTTCATGGGGACATGACAAAAGACCTTAATAGGTTGAGAAAGTCAAATTGTCAAAAATTTGTGGTTTTTTGTGACATCTAATTTATGTTCACCAACCGTGTTGGTGCCTATGTCATCCCTTAAACCATGATGAAAACATACATAAAAAAATATGTACGAAAGTCCATAACAATAGTGAATATGAGAGGAATGGCGAATCATATAAGAAAGGCATAACATTGCTAACAAGTATTCACTAAGACTGCGAGAGACTAGACGCAACGGTACTAGTGTTTTTATTTATGTTATAATACAAACATGTGATTTGTTGATTTCTGAATACCTGAGTCGTCGTTGTTCAGAAAAAGTGGTTGTTCACTTGAGAAGCAAAACATGAATCGTCACTGTTAAGATGAGAAAGCAAATTAGTCATTTAAGGTGCATGTTGTTGGTCGCAATATTCTAGTGCATTCATGGTGGGGCAATCAAGCAATTTGGATCAAAGCATGGAAATAATTTTATGGAATAGAGAAAAGTGACACTGAGAAATACAACTAGAGTCAAATCGCCCATGGGAAAAGATCGAGACAACATAGCGCAAACTGTTCAAAGAGAAAATAAATCCCCCCTGTAACATCACTTTCTGTTTTCTTAATCTATCTACTGTTTTAATAATTATTAACCACACGGTTTGAGAAATTTTAATAAGTATTAATCACAGTTTCATAATTTTAATAATCATTAACCACACACTTTGAGAAATGGAAATTTATTTTCAATTAATGTATTTTAATAATGATTATTTTAGTTGTTTGCAAAGGTTAATTAATATTTGAGTGGTTTGCAAAAGGGAAAATAAACATTTGTTCAATGTTTGGGTGTTATTTGTTTAATAATTTGAATTCTGATATTAATATATTTATTTAATTTTTTTAGCTTTTATAAATAAGATTGAGTAATTATAAAAAACTTATTAGTTTTTTTTAAATAGATATTAAATAAAAAAATAAATTTATTTATTTATTTAATATATATCAATTATGAGATTATTTATCTAATGTACAATAACACATATCTTATGAGTATAGGTAACTACCCAATTTTTCATGGTTTTGGATAGCTTACTTAAGTTGATATTAAATTAATAATTTTATTTTAATAAAACTTAATGAACTATTAGCGGATAATATAATATAATATAAATGTTAATTAAAAAAAAGTAATAACAATAATTCTGTTTAATATCTCTTTTATAATTATAATTAAATGTAATATATTATTAGAATAAGATGCAATATATCACTTTTTTTTAGTAAATAGAGTTAAAAATAGTCGATATTAAATAATACTTTATTAATAGTAAATAGATTCAATAATGCTAAATGCTAAATAATATTTTATTAAAATGGAAAAGAAATAAACATAAATTAGAATTAAAAATAGTTGATAATAAATAATATTTTGTTAAAATTTAAAGAAAGAAAATATAAATCAAATCTATATTTTTTATATAAATTTGGAATAATTTTTTTTTATTGGAAAAAAGCCTATTTTTATTAAAAAGTTAACAAAATTATATTCTGCAAAAGGTTTTTGGACTTTTCCTTTTGTTGCTTATCACTTGATTGTATTTCTTCGGTCATGTTCTTCAAGAACAATGTTTATGTTGATATTGCCATTATGTTTATGAAAAGTCTGCGGTAATATTCAAAAAAGGTTCCATTATTAGCCAGTGCCCATGTAGGATGTTAATCCCATTTTTAGAGAGTTCGTGTGCATCTGTGTATCCCCATAGAACATAGTTCTGCAAAATTATTTGTTCCATTTCCCAATCTCATTTGTAAGTAAAAGTAGTGTGAGTCATATAGATGCAGAGTAGCTCCTCCACGACAGTTTTGACCAACTCCATCTCCATCACCACAGTTTTGAGCAACTCCATCAAAAAAGGCCTAAGGTTTGCTTTTGTCCATTTTTTCTAGTGTTATGTTTCTAATTGCAGGGGAGTCTTTATGTTGTGGGAAATAAGAGAGAATATTCAGGATGTTGATTGTAGTGATCTCAGGGATTCAGGGAAGGTCTTGAAAGATTGCTTTATTTTGACGAATCCAAATTCCACAGATAGTGATAATCTAAAGGGATTGATGATTAGATGTATCAAACGAGGAAATCCATCTGTTCCATTCTTCATCCACAAATGGTCCACTCTAGCTAGCTTGTAAGTTTAATCTTCTTCTTATTTAAGACCATGTATGGGTTGAATATGGACAAGAAATGAAAAGATGGGATGTTGATTTGTTGTCTTGTTTGCAAAGGACATACCATCCTAGTCCTTCAACATATCGTTTCTGCAACTGTTCCCGAATTGGAATTTTATTTTCCATCGTGCACCACATGAGCAACCTTTTTTTAGTTGGGAATTTTTCTTTCTAGACACTTTTCCAACACCATTTGTTTGACCTGTATGTGCAGTTGAAGTTAGTCGTTTCTATCCCAATTTTGGGGTGTAGAGTCGATTTGTTTCCATATCCCAAATAATTTTTTCTAGAGTGTTTGTGAGTCACACATTTGTAGTTAGTCATTGCGCCGAGAGGCGCTCTACAGCCCAGTATGGGGGAGATCTTGTAACGTGATGTAACATTAGTAATGTTTGTAACATGTCAGCAAAAAATAATAGTGATGGTGAATATTATGGGAGATATCTTGTAACGTGATGTAACATTAGTAAGGTTTGTAACATGTCGGAAAAAAAATAATAGTGATAGTGAATATTATGGGAGAGATCTTGTAAAGTGATGTAATGTTTGTAACATGTCGGCAAAAAATAATAGTGATAGTGAATATTATGGGAGAGATTTTGTAACACAAAATAAAAAGTAATATCACTTTTGTAATGTTATTTTTATTAATAAAAATCAATTTTCTAATAGGCCAAAATAAAACAATCTAATATGGAAGAGATGTTGTAATCCTCCCACCTAACAAAACAATAAAAAAGTAAATATTTAATTATCCGTAAAAAAAATATGTGGGTCAAGAATTATATGTGGAATTTAAATAGAAAGATGTGTATTTTGGTTTGAATCAAATCAATGGATACCTAATACCTAATAAGAGGTTTGCACCTCCAGAGATTTGATCCATCTTGACGCTTGATAGAGCCTAGGATTTGGATCTACATTGGTTTGTATCTATACTTGAGGTGAGCGAGTATTACAAGGACTTACAAAAAATTCACTAGTATAGAAAGTACATCATCTATTGATGTTAACACAATACTAAAGTACATCATCTATTGTCCATCATTTATTGATGTTAACACAATACCATTACTTTGTTTTCTCTTAAAAGATAAACAAATACACGCTTCATGTGTGCAAAATCTTAACATGTATATTTAGGTATCATGATCCATGATCCATAATCCATTCATTATGTACAAACAAAGAAAATGAGTAAATCCTTTTTGGAACATAGAATTAAGGCACAATGCAAAAGAGGGGCTCCAATATATGTGATTCACCCCAACCAAGGGCAATGTCCACTAGGAATTGTTAATCCTTTTTATTATTTTAAACAACAAGAAAAGTTACAATTATGTAGGATCTACTTTCTTTTCTCCAAAAATCTCTTTTACTAAAAATATTTTCTAAGTCTTTTATAACTTTATCACAAGACTTCATTGTATTCCCTTTACAATGACGGGCTAATAAAAACACACAAATACACAATGTTTTTACATTAATTACTTGATATTTAGTTACAAAGACTAAAATACATATATTACAATATAAAGTTCATTATGTTTGCCTAATCCCTTCTTCTATGTAAAATTCTTATATTTACTATTCTTACTTAACATGCATCACAGATGATGCTAAGAATCTTTAGCCATTAAATTTCTCTCAAGGACCGAACCAAGTTCCAATCCATGTACATTTATATGCCCAATGGAAAACAAAAATCTTACCAAGAGGCTCAGCCTCAACTGGATTATTTATGTACCCTAAGAAAAAGGAACTAGTCTCATACAAGAGACCAAACCTTTCTTAACATCAGACCTTACTTGACAACTAGTTAAGATTAAACAATAATGTGGTAATATTTACACGAATAGGCGTATATATCTTAAAATTTTGGGGTAGACTACCATCTATGCTTTTTCATCTACTGACCAAAATGAGACAAGTGTACTGTCCAAATTGATTCTATGGGAATCGTCCAAGATTAAATGAGAATGAGACAAGTGTACTGCTGAGATTGATTCTATGGACATGGTGCAAAATTAATAATTAATTATTTCAAAAAAATAAAAAATAGCTTGATTAACATGTTATAAGTACACTTAGTGATAGTTGTAAAAATTAAAATTAATCTTCAACTGTTCGACTATTAGATACAACTAGGAGCTTAACTCCATCTATTATTAGATACAACTATTAGCTCAACTCCAATGATTCTAGAACTATTAGCTTAACATCAACTCTATTCACAGTTATATCGGATAACTATTAGCTTAACTATTAGATACAATTATTACCTTAACTCGAATGATTCTACAACTATTAGCTTAACTTCAACTCTCATCACTTAAGGCTTAGTCCGCATCTAGGAGTCTAGGTAATGTGTAGTCATGTAAGAGTTGAACTCCTAAAAAACTCCTCCAAGCTCTAATAAACTCCTTCAAGCTCCTAATAAACTCATGCATCTCTTAGTTGGGCATCTAGCTAATTGTGCCAATAGTTACGTTGATAGGTGTATATATCTTAGAATTTCGGGGTGGACCACTATCTATGCTTTTTCATCTACGAACAGGAATGAGACACGTGTACTGTCCAAATTGATTATATGGGCGTCGTCCAAATTAAAGGAGAATGAGACAAGTGTACTTTCCAAATTAATTCTATGGGCGTCATCCAAAATTAACAATTAATCATTTCAAAAAATTCAAAAAATAGCTTAATTAACATGTGATAAGTACATTTAGTGATAGTTATAAAAATTAATCTTCAATTATTTAATTATTATATAAAACTATGAGCTTAACTCCATCGATTATTAGATACAACTATTAGATTAACTCCAATGATTCTAGAACTATTAGGTTAACATCAACTCTAATCAGAGTTACACTCGACAACTATTAGCTTTACTATTTGATACAACTATTAACTTAACTCCAATGATTCTACAATATTAGCTTAACTTCAACTCTAATCACTTATAGCTTAGTCCAATTGCATTTGGCATCTATGATTCCAGATAATGTGCAGTCATGTAAGAGTCGAAATCCTAATAAAATTGTTCGAATTCTTAATAAACAATTCTAAAAAAATAAAAAATAACTCACGTGATAATTGCAATGGCTGGTAGTTGGAAAAAAATAGGTCATGTGATAACTAAACTTAATGGCATGGTAATGTGTAGCCCATGTGAAAATTGAAATCCATCTAGGAGCTCGAAGTTGAGAAAATTTGATGTAACGTGCAGTTCGTGTGATAGTATAACTCCTAATAAAATCCTCTCAAATCCTAATAAATTCCTCTTAACTCATGTGATACTCGCACTTAGTGGCATGGTATTATGCAACTCATGTGATACTCGAACTCCACCTACCAATTGGGAGTCCAGTTAATGTGAAATAGATTTATATTAACTTTAAAATTAACTATTAATCGTTTGAAGTCCTAATAAACAATTATAAAAAAAATAAAAAATAGCTAATGTGATAACTGCAATTTGTGGTAGTTGGTAAAAAAATAGCTCATGTGAAAACTGAACTTAATGGCATGGTTATGTGTAGTCCATGTGACAATTGAACTTTGTCTAGCACCTCAAAGTCGAGCTAATTAGTCAAACTATAACTACAATTTGTGGTAGTTGGTAAAAATATAGCTCATGTGAAAACTGAACTTAATGACATGGTTATGTGTAGTCCATGTGACAATTGAACTTCGCCTAGCACCTCAAAGTGGAGCTAATTAGTCAAAATACATTGTGCAATTCATGTGATAGTATAACTCCAAATAAAAACCTCTCAAATCCTAATAAATCCCTATGAACATGTGATAAATGCACTTAGTGGCATGGTAATGGGAAACTCATGTGACACTCCAACTCCTACCAACGGGAAGTCCAATTAATGTGCATAAGGCTTAAGTCTAACTCCCTTTGGAAGCTAGAAGTGAGGATAACTCAGAGCTCTTTTTATTGCACCGAGAGAAGCGATGTGGTCTCAGTCGAGTACACGTCGAGTATGGGGGAGATCCTGTCACCTTAGTCACAGTATGCTAAGTCCAATTAATGTGCATAGGGCTTAAGTCTAACTCCCTTTGGAAGCTAGAACTGAGGATAACTCAGAGCTCTTTTATTGTACCGAGAGAAGCAAGGTGGTCTCAGCCAAGCATGGGGGAGATCATGTCACCTTAGTCACGTTATGCTAGCCGACATAAAAAAAAACATTATGTTAACCCACATAAATAAAAAAAATAAAATTGTCTTTTTATTCTCTCTAATTTGTATTTTTTTAATGTTCTTTTTGAGGTTGATTTGTCTTTTTATTCTCTCTAATATATATTAACCGTTAATAACGGAAATGCTAAACTCTTTTTTAAAAGATATTCAACTTCTTCCAATATTTTAGCATTTTTCATGGATAGCAAATCGCTCTCGTTAAGGAGAAGTCTGAGAATGTGCCGCGCGAGCTAGGGTTTCGCTGAAGCGCTCTGTTCGTGGGGGCCCTTGCGCCCTGGCATGGATCCGCCTGACCCCTCGGTGGAGGATAGGTTTCAGTCCATTGTGGCTGCCCTTCCTCCAGTTCCTGTTGCTGCCGTCCCCTCTTCTTCGAAATTCATTAAGCGCTCAGAGGTCCCTGAAGTCAAGCTTAGTTCTGTCGCCTCCAAAAGAAAGGCAGTCGCTCTATCTGAAAAAGGCCTGATCGGCCTGTTTACTGGATTATGGCCCTCGCCACGTTCTGTGGAAATCTGGCTAAATAAGAACTGGAGAACCATAATCCAGGGAGAAGTTCAGCAAATCTTCTGCGGGAAAGGGTACTTTGCTTTTATCTTTGAAAAAAAGGAGGATCGCGATCTCATCTTCAGGAATGGACCGTATTTCATGGGTCTGAGAGGTATGTATCTGAACAAATGGGATCTCTCCTTTAACCCTGAAAAAGATATCCCAAAGGCTGTCCCTGTGTGGGTTAAACTCCTGCATCTCCCTCTCCATTGCTGGAATGATGAGGATTTTCGAACCATAGGGAATACCTTAGGAAAATACGTGGATAAATCAGAACCAAAAGCCCCTATGTTTTCCTGTGCCCGTATCTGTGTTGAAGTTGATCTAGAGAAAGGTCTCCCAGAGTCAATCATGCTTTCTATTGATGGGTGGAACCATTTGCAAACAGTTGACTATGAGCAAATCCCCTTCAAGTGCAAATATTGTCATGAGTACGGCCATTTTGCTAAGTTCTGTCCGAAGAAACCAGAGAAACCCATCTCAGAAAACCCTTCCAATGAGGGATGGAATGTTGCAAATGGGAAGAAAGCTACAAAACCCTCTAAGCAGCAGACTACCTCAACAAAGAACCCCTCCGGAAACAGATTTGAGGCTCTGGAGACAGAAGATCAAGAAGTAGAAAAACAGGTGGAAAACCCAAAGGATGATACTCAGCCGAGCTCAGAGCCACAGGTTGTCACCACCTCGCATCAGGAGAAAGAAGGTCGAGAAGACGGTCCAGAAGTTCGTATGGAAAAGGAAACCCAAGAAGAAGACCCTGGATATTATGGGGAGAAAAAAGATAAAACAACGACCTCTGAAGGATCTATCACTCACTCAAGGGCAAGATTAAGCACTGAGGAACATACAGATACCTCTGTAGAGGAACAAGAACCCCCTTCCAGAAAGGGAAGGAAAACCAATAAAGCCATCAGAGAACAGGAGGCAGCAAGGGAAAAGGCGGCAGGGAAACAAGCCAACCTAGATTTTCTCGTCAAATCTTCACAAGCAAGCGAATATCTCCTTACTGTAGAAGAGGAAAAAAAGGAGAGAGAAAAGGCCCTCAAACAGCAACGTAAATAATGAAAATAGTCTCCTGGAACTGTAGAGGTTTGGGCGGTTCACAGAAGCTAGAAGTTATCAAAAGATTCAAGTCAATGGAATTTTCCACAATCCTTCTTCTTCAGGAGACTAAAAAACATGCTGATGAAAGCTTAGCCCTTCTCAAAAGTATATGGACAAATGGAAAAGGCCTTGCTGTTAGCGCCAGTGGTGCTTCAGGAGGAATTCTCTGCTAGTGGAACTCAGATAAGTTTGAGCTGAGTTTAGCTATTGAAAATAGGAATTGGATTCTGTTAAAATTAGAAAACAAAGAAACTAGAAGAAAATTCTGGATTGGGAATGTCTATGGCCCAACCATAAATTCTCAAAAGGATAGCTTTTGGACCTCGTTGGAAGAACAGAGAGAGGATAAGAAGATCGAACCATGCTTCATACCTGGAGATTTTAATGTCACTATCTCGGCAGCTGAGCGAAGAGGAGGCTACAAGGTTAGGGACCCCTTCGGGGAAAGATTGGAAGACTTAATCTCTCAATGGGCTCTCTCTGATGTCAAACCCAAAAATGGCACCTTTACGTGGAGTAACAGGAGAGTCGGCCCTGGTCATATTGCAGCTAGACTAGATCGCTTTCTAGCGAGCACTCATCTCCTCGATCACCAGCCGGAAGTTAAGATCCTATCTTCTGCAGTTTCGGACCATAAACCTCTTTGTCTCTTTTTTCCGCCGGTGGAAAATTTGGGGCCCCTTCCTTTCAGATTTAATAGATTATGGCTAGAGTCGAGTGCGGCTAAGGATCTCATCTCTGATTCTTGGAGATGTTTCATTCCAGGCACCCCCGCGTATATATGGGAGCAGAAGCTGAAGCGAGTCAAAGCTGCCCTCAAATCTTGGGCAAAATCTCATTATAAAGAACCAGAGGAGCAAAAGAAAAACATCTTGAGAGACATGGAGCTCCTTCAAGCTGAGATGGAAGTCAGCGAAATCTCCAAAGACCATCTAATTCAAGAAATCGATCTGGAATCTAAACTTCAGAAAATTCTTAGAGAAGAGGAGGAGAGCTGGAAACTTCGCTCGCGCGTCTTCTGGCTTAAAGGGGGTGACAAAAATACAAATTTCTTTCAAAATCAATGCAGGGATAGGCAGCGGTGGAACTCAATCCGTGAACTTAAGAAGGAAGATGGATCAGTCATCCAAGGACAAGCGGCCATCAGCACAGAGGTAAGAGCCTTTTTTGAGCATTTATATAATGATGCTGAGCCTGTCTCAAATCGTTTGATGGAGGAAATGGTTTCAGACATCCCTGCCTTGATCAATCAAGAGGAGAAACTCAGGCTTGAATCCCCCATCTCTGAAGAAGAGGTCAAAAATGCCATTTGGAGTCTCCATCCGGACAAAGCTCCAGGCCCGGATGGATTCCCCATTTGTTTTTATAGATCCTTTTGGTCTCTTATTAAGAAAGATCTCCTGCGTCTTATCACCTGGATGGCAAAAGGAAACATGGGGGGAGCTACCAACTCGACCTTTTTGGCACTAATCCCCAAAGAGCCCAACCCCTCTTCCATTAAAAAATTTCGTCAAATATCACTTTGCAATGCATCCTATAAGATTTTCTCCAAAGTGTTATCTCTGAGGCTTAAGAAAATCATCCCCTCCCTCATCTCTCCGAATCAAGGCGGGTTTTTGTCCGGCAGACAAATTAGTGATAATATCCTGTTAGTTCAAGAAGCCATTCACTCCATCTCTAAAAGGGGGGAGCCCGGGATGGCCATAAAGCTGGACCTAGCTAATGCTTTTGACAAACTGAGGCATTCCTTTATCATTCTAGTTCTAAAGCGCTTTGGATTTCCTGAGACCTTTATCCTTCAGGTTCAAGCCTGCATTACTTCTCCTTGGATAGCACCCCTTATCAATGGCCGGCCCTCAGCTTTTTTCAAAGCCTCAAGAGGAGTAAGACAAGGATGCCCTCTTTCCCCTTTCCTTTATATTCTTGTGGCTGACTCTTTAAGCAGAAGACTAAATAGACTCCAAGCTGAAGGCTCCCTTCCAGGTCTCTCTTTTTGTGGCTCTGTCCCTCCCATCAACCATGCACTCTTCGTGGATGACACAATTCTGCTCGGCATCGCCTCCCCTCAAATAGCAAGGAATTTCCTTAGGCCCCTGGACATCTTCCTTAAATCCTCAGGCAGCTCAGTAAATCTGCAAAAATCCCAAATTTATGGATGGAACTGTCCATCAGCCACTCTTTGCAGTATCTCTCAAATCCTTAAAATCAAAGTCAATCCCAATTGGACCCACTTCACTTACCTAGGCATCCCAGTGGTCAAGAAGACATTGACTTCCTCAATGTGGAACCCGGTAATTCAAAAAATTAAGGATAAAATCACTCCTTGGGATCAAAATGGCTGAATTTAGCTGGGAAGACTGTCCTCATAAAGTCCATCCTATCCTCCTACCCTATCTATCTAAGTTCGATGGTCCTTGCTCCCAGGACTGTCATCATCAGTATTTGCAAAGAAATTAGAAAATTTTTATGGCAGGGAGGGAAAGTTCAGACCAAAAAGTTTCATCTGGTAAAATGGGAAACAATCAAGCGGCCTAAGCTTCAAGGTGGACTAGGCATCAGAGACCCTGAGCTGGTGTGCAAGGCTTTGGGAGCCAAACTGGTATGGAGGCTGGTCTCGGGAAAGAAAGAATGGTGGAAGGAAGTCATCAGGAAAAAGTATATCAAAAGGCCCAGATCAAAACTACTGGATAGAGCCTAGGTTGGCAAAGGAACTGTGCTCTGGCAATTGTGTAAAGCATCTTTTAATATAATTCGTGAGAACAGTTATTGGATACCAGGAAATGGGAGGAAAATTGACTTCTGGACAAAAAGTATTTTGGGGCAACTGCCTCGCTCCTCCCTTCCAGACCTGCTTCCTATAGTCGAATGGGCTAGAGGACAAGGCATCAACACTCTCTTTGACCTTTCTCGCTGGGATTCTCATGGTCGTTGGGTTGGCTGGGCTCACCTTACTCCCCCGTTACACCTGGCAAATGCTGAAGTCGCTCTCTTCTTATCCCTTCAAGGACTGTCCCCAACGAGTCTTTCAATCCAGGATCGGCTTGGCTGGGGCAAATATGGCCAATATAGTGTTAAAGAAGGATACAGAAAATAAGCAAGGATATAAATATGGTGGACAGGATTTGGAAGCAGGTTTGGCTCTCAAACAGCATCCCCAAAGTCAACAATTTTATTTGGCTGCTTCTGCATAACAAGCTGCTTACAGCTGAAAATCTTCGGAAAAGGGGCATTTCAGGACCCTCTAGATGTGCCATGTGTAATTCTGATGAAGAAACCTCCAGTCACATTTTTCTCCAATGCAAAGTATCGCTTAAAGCCTGGAAGATCATCCTTCCGCAGAACTTCGGTCTCAGCTTTCCTGAAAAGGTTTTGCAACTCCTTAAGGATTGGTCCAACCAGTTCCCTGGTTCCCTTAGGAACAAACCAATCCTAAATCGCCTCTGGTCTTCCATTCCAAAAAACCTCTGCTGGCAGCTTTGGTTAGCAAGGAATCGTGCTATTTTCAAGGAACAAAAAGTCACTCCCATCTATATTGCCGCCAAAGCCATAGGAATGATAACAGAAAAGTTTGTCACAGACAAAATCTTTTATCCCTCTCAGGAGTCCATTCCCGAGCCATTTTCTTCTTGGTGCAAACTTTTTCTAAAAGAAGATAGCTCCCTTCAGCCCAAAATTGGTCCTAAGCTCCTTTCTTGGGAGATTTCCCTTCCCTGGAATGACTTTAACTCTTGGCTTCAGGAGAAAAACTCCTATGCTGTGCTCTTTGATGGAGCTTCTAAAGGCAATCCTGGGGAGGCAGGTGCGGGGGGGATTCTCTTGAATCCCGGAGGACAGGTCGAACATACTTTTGCTTGGGGGCTTGGAAGCAGGACCAACAATGAAGCCGAGTGGATGGCTCTTATTCAGAGCCTTCACATTCTCAGGGAAAACAAAATTCGCAAGGCCTTAATTCTTGGGGACTCTAGGCATGTCATTTATAAACTAAACATGGGATATAATGAAGGAGTCGTCCAATGTCGGCGACTTTATGAAAAAGATAAGGTCC
>LPNX010336143.1:423705-451029 GCA_001517045.1 Pseudotsuga menziesii | reverse complement strand
TTTACACAACCCTCGGTTATATAATTTCTGAACAGTCTCATTTTGAAATATGTAAGGAAACTCAGTGGATGATCTCATGGTGCTGCCTCTCTGTTGAGCGCAGACACTCTATACCACTTTGCTTGTACTGAATGGCTGTGCACAGCCACTTTTAAATATATTTTCTTTCTGTTTCTGTTAAAAAAAATATTTTAGCATTTTTCTTTTATTTCATTTTTAATTACTTTCAAAATAATTTAAATTAACTAACTTTCTTTATAATTCACCATAATAATAATAAAACAATTTTTTAGAATAAAATTTAGATATATTTTGGTGTAGCTTTAGAGTAGAATTTTGATATGTTTGATTATGGTTTATTGAGTGTCATCCAAATAACACTGATGAGATCAATACTATTTAACCTATTGCACCAACACCTCTTCTAAACCAAAAAAGAATATAGAGAAAAACATTTGGCCTAATTTATCAAATAATAAAAGCCCAATAATAAAACTAAATGAAAAGTAATTAAAAGATCAATGTTAAATCCAGATTTACCAAACACTAAAGAGATCAAAATGTATTAGTATTCAAATTTACCAAAAGCCCTTCGTTGTTGTTGCAGAAAACCTGTAATTCATATATATAAACAAGGGCCAATTCCATAGTCTAGTTGACTGAAAAGGTTTCATTAAAAAGTGATATTAAAAGATAACCTAAGCTTCTTGTTATCATCAAAGAAAAACTTCTTCATGAGGAATATATTGATGGTTCTTATCTCCCTTCAAGAACAAAGTCCAGATTGTATCACTTCACTCCATTCCACGCCCAACCGTCCTCATCAAAGTGAACGCTGTTACCCCCAAGAAATGTTCCCTTACCGTCTCCCTGGGCTCTAACTACCATGCCCAGAACCCTAACTGAATTGCCAACCTATTTAATTTTCCATTAACATAATTTAATACCCCATTTTAATGTGGAGTATGTCTCCATTGTAGGAATGACATATACATAGATATTCCAAACCAAGCATTTATTATGGAGTTTTGATCTGGATCATATGTAGACTATTTTACCAAGAGGCATTATGAATTTATTAATTTCATAGTATGTTCAGGTGTTAACCTTTCCATTAACTGAATATCAATTCTACATGATAAAAACTTTTAAAGTTATTTGTCGGTCATCCTTACTTAGGGGTAATGTAACGTAGAATGACAGTCATAAATTTGAATGTTACACACACCCGTCATCATCCACATTGCTTCAGAGCTATTTAGTATTGAGTTTTCGATTGCATGAGAATTCATGTTGTCAGAGGGAATGTTACCTGAAGAAATTCCACCAAAAGCACGGGGATGATGTAAACATTCATCAAATACTTTTTCATCTGGGTGTTTTGGTTGTATGTAATTTGATTTTTCTTTTTTGAAATGCATAATTGTAAATATTCACATGTGGGCGTTGTGTAATTTGATTTTTCTTTTTTCGAAATGCATAATTGTAAATGTTTACAATTTAGTGGTTAGCCTTAAAATCTTTTATTGTTATTTATTGTATTGCTAACTAATTCACATGGTTAACTTTCTAACTTATCTCTTTGTCGTATATATATCAGGGTTAAGTCTTAGATGTTATACCATGTGATTATGTTCTTAAGCATTTAAATATTATCTAAGATTTTAGATTTATTTAAGCAATTTAATAAGATTAACTCAAATATAACAAATATACAGTCAAGATTATTACTATTTTTTTAATTTTAGTTTTTGTTTTAATTAAATAATATTTTCTTTATATCTTTAAACCAAACAAATTTGATATAAATAATAAACATAAAATTATATATTTTATTTTTATTTAAAAACCAATAATAACTAGTTTTGAAACTGATTGGTTGCTTACCTACATTCAGAAGCCAACAAGCCAATCTACATTCACAAGCCATTTTTCTTATGGCTGTAGTACTTTATTTTTTAAAACAAAATAGTGTGAGTCTTCACCAGGATGTGGACGCGTTGACGTATATTACTGATTTGGAAAGGAAAATTTGAAAAATAATAATAATGTTTGACAGAAAATGAACTGGAATTCTGTGGTGGTAACGTTGGATAAGGAATTGAAACTAGCAGCGAGTGCCTTTCGTACACGAGAGCACGCCTGCGTCTCTGGTGAGGTCTCCCACAAGGGCTGAACTCTTCGGTGTTACACTGTATGCGGTTGCATAGACAGAAGACTTTCGTGATCCTGATTCTGTGAAATTTGCACCGTTGAGCAGCAGATCATCTTCTGATCTCCAGTTCCACTCTTTCCATTCATTCTCGTTGCTGTTTTGCCGCTTCGTTACTTCCTTGGTGAAGGGATTTGCAGAAGCCAGGAATCTATTGCCTTGACTCAAGATGGTGGGGTTTGCACTTCCACCGATGGCATACATTCCCCACTCACTGTAGTCGTTGTTAAGTACATGGAAGTATCCAAATCGGCACCTACGTTCATTTAATTCATAATTTAATCTCTAAATAACAATACCATGTTACTCTTCCTTCACGATGGAATGAAAATAAAAGTTCAAATGGTATGAATGAAATAATAAATAGTTATTTACCTTGGCATTCGTTGTGTGAGACCTTCGCCAAAATGGTTGAATGCAACCGTTACGCGCATAATTCTGTCCTCAGGGTAGTTGTCACTGTGACCCAAAAGCATCACCTACAATACGAAAATAGCAGATCAACACACTTATCTTATAATATTGCCAATCTACAAGAATACGAATCATTAGCACACGGCGTGTGACTGAAATATCTAAGCTCACCTTGTCGTGGTGAGTGAAATAACTGTTGGAAATGGTGATATAGGTGGACGACTCGACTGCGTCAATGAGACCATCTGCGCAGTTAGACATGGAACAATGGTCCACCCATATCTGCCTCCCTGTGAATATGGAAATCCCATCTCCGTCACTTATTGTTCTCCACCCGGTATGTTGTGGAGTGTCCTTTACCATAGCGTTTCCACCAGGCTTGCAGTCGTGAACATGTAGGCCATGAATGATGACGTTTGTCACATTTTGTACGGTAATACAGGGGCCGTTAGCAATGTGAACGTTGGCGCCTCGTCCATCGATTGTCTTGAAACTGTTCATTATCAGCTCTTCCTTTAACTGGACGACCATGTCTCTCTGGAAGATGATCCACAGGGGCTCCGTCTGAATCACAGCATGACGGAGAGTGCCGTTGGACGGATTCACGGGATCATCACGGGCATCTGTAACCACATAGATCTCGCCATCTTTGCCTCCAATGGCGTCGCTGCCAAAGCCAATGCCACAATCTGCTAGTCGTTTTCTGTTGCTCTCCCAGTTGGGGTCGCAGCGCCAACAGTCATCGATGGGATTACCCGTTGCACATGACAGCATGCCCAGCTCTCGTCCTCGTCTTGTGCTGTTAATAATGCTTCTGCTCCTGCTTATGTTGGAACACATAAATTAAGCAGTATCGTGTCAATTCAGCCTCAAACATCAAATATTCAAATAACAAAGAGATTAACAAAATGGAATGTAATGTTACAGTGGGCGATTTATTTACTCTTGAACAGTTTGGGGTACTTTGGCTGGATTTTTTTCGACATGAAATTTGACTCCATTTATATTAACCGGTGACAAGTTCCTCCGTTTTTTAGAATTATCTCCATGCTTTGATCCAAATGGTTTGGATTCTCGGCCATGGACGCAGCAGGTTATTCCGATCAACAGTATGCAACTTAGAATACTAATTTGACTGCTCATCTTAACACCCATGAATCACGCTTGTGTTCTCGAGTAATCGAAGTATTCAGAACTCAACTATACGAGCAAAATCTGGCGTCTGTCTTCTCAAAGAAATAGCACTACTGGTGCTTATTAGCTCGATACTCTCAATGATCCATTGTTGCCAACGCCAGGCCATTCTTATAGTATTCAGCTGTCTGCCATTGCCTCACATTTCAAACGAAATGTGAATTAAAGTTTGATTTGAAATGTGAAGTAAAGTTTGATGCTCCTTTGCGCATGCTTTCATCGTGGCAGGAAAAAGATGCCCATACACACTCTCGCTGGAGAGCTGACGAACGTCAGCGGCATTATTCAAGAACAACAGACATGCCATAATTGGAAGTTATTTCAATATTCCACTAAGTCTCTGCTTATGTTCGCCGAGGTGAGGTGAGCGCCGAGGTAATCACGCCTAATCTCACCGTGAAAAAAAATTGCAAACCATTGACTTTCAAAAGCCTTATCGCTCACGTAATGTTAATCACAAATTTCACATGTAGCTTAATACAATGCGCGTCAAACTTTCAATCCAAAACATTTACTACTTTCTTTTAGATGGAATACCTTTCCATGTAAGCATTTTTTTAATGTTAAATATAAATTATATCACCTAGATTTTCTAATCTGAACTACTTAACCATCAAATAAAAAAAACTTACATTACCACTTAACCATCAATTAAAAAATCTTACACCATTTAACCATCAAATAAAAACTCTTACATCACCATTTAATCACATAGATATATTTATTATTATTTATTAATTTAACCAAAAAATAATCCAATCAACATATTACAATTGGAACATAAAATGTATTACTTACTTAAACATATTACAATGTAGACATTTATTATTAAATAATCTTTCATACAAATAACATTGTATTACAATGTAGATATTTATCATTAAATAATCTTCATACAAATAAATATAATGCTTTAATATGAGAAGTCTTAATATGCCACAAGTTTTAATCATAAATTATTAACAACTAATTTTTCAATACAAATAATTTACACAAATATCTAAAATTTTAACATTTTGTGTTTAATTTCAAGCATTTCTTTTAAATTTTAATAAATTATGATTATTAATTAATCCATATAAATTGCAATCTACTAATTTTCTTCACATTAATACTATACTTCTCTATATACCACATGTTTTGATTTGCCACTAAGTCAAAGTCAAATTTTAACACGTAATCTTTTTATAAAAATAACTAAACTATTAATAGTTTATGCTTAATTTTAATCATTTTCTTTAAATTCTAATCAATTATTATTATTTATTAATCTATTCAAATTCCAATCAATTAATTTTAGTCACACTAATACCAGACATAAATATGCCACATGTTTTGGTCCTTCATTAAATCAAAATTAATTCTTAACAACTAACTAAATTAAATAAAAAAACTAAACATGAATCAATTTTCATTTAGTAATTAATTCATTAATTCCAATGAACTAATTTGCTTCCCATGTCTATTGATTGTGTAAAGTGACATAAAAATCAAACCGAATAATTTTCACATGAAAATAAATTTTTAAATATAGAAGTTAAACCAAATAATTTTCAAATATATATTATATATGTCAATAACATAATCATTAATATTATTGACATATAATTATTAATATGATTGACTTATTCAAATAAAATGAGATAATTATTTTATCATTAATAATTTTTATAATTTTAATTAATTTTTTCCATAAACATAGTTTATATTTAAAAATATATATATTATAATAATTTAAAATAACATTTAAATACTATATTGTTTTTAATAAAAATATTTGTGTTCTATAAACTAGATATATTTTAATGTAAATTAAATTATTACTATTTTTTACTATGTAATTACTTATTTATAAATGTATTTTTAATTTTTAATTTATTTCAATAATGTTTTTATTAATATAAAAAAAATTAATAGAAAAATTTTATTTACTTATTATTGTGCAACATTAAAAACAATTTTTTAAACAAATACATTATTTTTTAAATACTTATAATTATATTAATTTATATTTAAAATTTTATTCAAAAATAAATTTAATAATTACATATTTAGAAATATTAAAAATCTAAACAAATAACTAATTTTTTATTTTTTAAGTCTTATTGATGATGATGATGGGTGTGTTTCTTTCACCATTTAGTGTATGTATCCTTTGGTCTAGAATTTCTTGGGAATACATCATTTTTCACATCTTACTCTCATTTTCACCACAACTTTTTTTCTATCATTTTCATTTTTAGGATCAATTAGTCCTAAACCACATTCTAGTTTGGGTCTACAAACATTTATCCAAGCAACATTGTCCCGTTTTAATTTAGTCTTCAATCCACCCCACGAAATTGTTCTTTGGAGGTCCTAATTGTTTGGTGATGCTTTTGGGAGATGTTAGAATACAAAACAGATAAATAGAGATATACATTAGAACATAATTAATTAAGTTGTCTTCTCACAGGGTTAAGAGAGTGGAAGGTCCAACTTGATGATTTATTTTTTAATTTAGAGAGAATCTCCTTCGAGGGGAGGTTTTGATGAGAATTATCAATAGGCGGGGATCTTAGGTATTTTGATGGAAGTTGGAATCTTTCGAACCCAAGAATCTAAGATATCGAGATGAACAATTAGTGGAACATTTTATAAGAAAAGTTGAGACTTTCCTTTGTTTATAAATGTTCTCAAGACTCTTACAAAAGAGTTCAAAATTTTCTAAAACACTTTGGCTTCAAGGACTAAAGGGGCCACCATGATAATGGTTTCATCCACAAATTGCTTATGCAATGAGTCCATATTATTTCCATGGAGTTAAATACCACTTAGCCTTGCCTTGGAAATTATCACCTCGATGGTTCTACCTTGAGATGCTCAACCATAAGGATGAAATGAAAACGAGAGATGGTCTCCTCACTTGGTGCCTCTTGAAGGATAAAATGCAGAAGAGAGAGCGCCATTAATCAAAATGGATAAGAATTTTGAGGCAAGTGACAAAATCAAGTTTTTCCAGTAGTCTTTAGAAGCCTAAATAGTATAGCATTTAATGAATATATTTCATTTTTTTCTCCTACATTGTTTTAAATTATGTTGAAACACACATGCACACACACACATTTTGGATCTTAAAGGAACGTATAGTTTTTTTTACCAATTGGAATTGTTGCCTTAAAAATATAGATGATATAACTAAAAATTTTCAAATATAAATGGTCTATTTTTTGGTCAATCATCCATCTACAAGTTGAATAAGGTAATGGTATGACCTCGAGCATGGTATAATGGATTCTGCGATGATGAGATCTTACCCTATAATATTTTTCAAGAGCACAGATATATCTAAGCTATAAAGTACTTATTTCAAACCTCATATTTTATTATTATAGGTAAAGGTTTTATTGAAATTTTCTACATACACTAACTTGAGAGTTTGAATGGTTTCCTCGAAGGATAAACTCGTTGATTGCAATTTTTTGGATTCCTCCCTTTTTATTTGATAGGGAGGTAACGATGTTCAAGTCCCCTCCCATTATCCACCATTGATTCACAATAATATTGTGACGTCCTTGAAGAGATACGATGAATTGGATTTTATCATCTACCACAGTCATGATGCAAAAATTTCTAATGTATCCTTTGGTTGTAGTGCAAATTAGGTGGTATTTAACTAAAATTATTCTTGTAGTGGAGAGGAATCCCTTTAGTGTGATGGCCCTTGGATTTCATAAGATAGGCATTCCACTTGTTTCTCTCTTTGGATTGAGGACTACTTTACTTCATACCTCTCCACACTAGTTAGTGGTTTTTCTTAACATCCGAGTATTGCATTTTGTTTCCTTACCATAACGACAATTGGTTTTTAAAAAATAATATTGCTGGGTAAAATTATTTGCTTTCTCTTACCATTAAGACCTATTATATTCCATGAAGTTATCTTCATAGTTGAATTAACCATGAGTTAGGAGGGATCTTGTCTATCATATAAATATAATGTCGAGATTATATTATCCTTTCTTTGAGATCTTTCAAAATATGTGTATTATTTTCATCCAATTTTAATTATTATTATTGGGATCTATGAAGGGTCTCTTTTAAAAGTTTCAATTATTATTTAATGATAAATTTGATGTTTTAAATTTGACATAAACCATGATTCTCTCTAGATATAGGTCTTCCAAATCCATATCTCCTGCCTCTTCTAAGCCCAAAACTACCACATCCTCCATGTTAATGTATGCTTCAAGTTGATTGCTATATGAAATAGGACTATATGCTTTTAGGTTGTAACTAGAAGTTAATTTTATAGTAATTCATTTTTCATTTAGTCAATTTCCATCTTCCTTAAATATTATTTTCACTTATACATTATACCTTTAAAAAAATAGCTCGTTAATTTTTTTTCATTTATACAATATACATGTCTAAACTTTAGTGGATTGTAATTCAAACAATATTAATAAATAGAAAATTATTATTAAATTAATTAATAAACAGTAAATTATCAGGATTAAATAAAAAAATCCTCAAATTAAATAAAAATAATAAATTTTAGAAGGAATAGGTGTTAAAAGTCAAAGATTAGATTTTGGATATATATTTCTGTGTAATATTCTAGAAGGAATAGGTATAAAAAGTCAAAGATTAGATTTTGGATAAAAAATAGGTGTTAAAAGTCAAAGATTAGATTTTGGATATATATTTATATGTGTAATATTCTAGAAGGAATAGGTGTAAAAAGTCAAAGATTAGATTTTGGATATATCTGTGTAATGTGTAATATTAAGATTATATTATATTATGATTCTTTGTAATATGTAATATTAGCGCGTTAATTAATTATTTAATTAAATATATATCTATAAATTTTATTATTAGTTATAAGTTATAATGGATTCTTGCATTCATAGAAACGTGTATGAGTAATAGTCATTTGTTAGTTTTGTGAAAGATATTGAATATCGATACATGTGGTAATATGAATGTGTTTAGTGTAAAGGCTGTTTATTGGTAAAACTGTATACTAATATTAATTTTAATTATGATAATTTCAACTTAAGTGCCATGTGAAGACCTCTTAATAGGTTGAGAAAGTCAATGGTCAAAAGTTTGCAGTTTACGTTTGCAAACAGTGTTGGTTCCTAAGATTGAGTTCTTATATTTATTTAAATTTTCAGTATTTATACTTAAGATTGAGTTTTTATAAATAAATTATTAGTTTTTTAAATATATATTAAATAAAAAAATCTAAATTGAATTTATTTATTTATTTAGTATATATTATTTTTGAGATTATTTGTCCAAAGTAAAGTGACACACATCTTATAAGTATAATGTAATAGACCAGGTTTTCATGATTTTAAAAAGTTTACTTCAATTATGTTTAAATGTTTGTTTTATAATTAAAATTAATTAGATGACAGTGTTTTAATTATAATTAGATCTAAGGGGAACCTGTGTGACTTGTAGAAAAAACAAAATTATTATCATGTTTAATTTTAATAAATAGTAGAAAATAAATAATATTTTATTATTAATAAATAGATTTAAAATTAATAGAAAATAAATAATAATTAATTAAAATTAAAAAAGAAATACATATATTTTGGAATTAAATATAGTTGTTAATAAATAATATTTAATTAAAATTTTTAAAATGTAAATATTAATTAAATATATTTTTTATATAAATTGAGAATAATTTTTATAATTATATGTAAAATGCTCACATGGGTGTGGTTCATTGGCCATTCATTTGTTATGAAGTCATAGGTTGTAAATTGAGTTTAAATTACACCTAGCTTTACCCATGTCTCATGCCGAGCACTGGGCTGGCAAAATAATAATAAGTAAAATAAGTAAAATAATAAGTTTTTATATAAAACCATATTTATTTAAAAAAATTAATAATAAAAAATAATTAATTTAAAATAAAATTATTTAGAATTAAGAAAAAAATGTTAAGGAATTTTTTTTTAAAAGGTTTTTAAAGATAATAAATTATTAAAAAATAAAAGAGAGGTTAAAAAAATAGAACATCTGTTATAATTGAATGAACCATTATTTCTTTTACTTCTAAAATATAATATATTTGTTTAAAAATAATCTTAACATGGTAAAAATATAAAAGAAGGTACACAAAGTTAATTCCAATTTTGAACATCTTTTATAATTGAATGGACCATTATTTCTTTTACTTCTAAAATATAATATATTTGTTTAAAAATAATCTTAATGTAACACCCCGATTTTGACCCCGTTGCATTAAACGTACATGATGTATATATTGTAAATAATCATGGTGCAGAGCTAAAGGCCAAGGCCCCACCATTGATTGGTTATGCTATGTTTCGGATTTAAATTGTCACTGATGGTATATTGGGGCATGCGGCATATATTAAGTTTTGTCATCATGTAAATATGCATCTTTAATTAAAATGAACCTGATCAGCTACGTTCGCGGAAACTAAATTGAGAAGGGGCATGATTTTCACAAGGATAAGGGTGGGGGATGTCAAACCTTGAGCCATGAGAGAAAAATCCATGTGTCACCACCATGTTTTGAATTTCCATCTCTCCTTGTTTTATCCAACCACCACCATTAAGAACTGCTGCTGTTAGATGGGGCAGTTATGGCTGGGAGAGGAGTGTGGCAAGACTGTCAGTCCTTCCCCACACACACACTCCACCAGCGTGGTTGACCTCACGATGGCAAGCAAAAAACCACCGCCATCACTCCACTCTCTCCACGACGGTACTGAAACACTCACGCACTTCTGACTACTATGCATCCTCTCCATTGTTTGTTCATCTTCACACATAGGTAGAGTTGTTCATCCTCACGTAGGATAGGAGTCTGTTCATTCCCACGCATAGGATTTTCCTGGTTTCACTCATGCAGGTTTCCTCTATAGATTTTTTGGATGGAGTGGGTGTATACTTTCCTCACAGACTGATTCATGGGTTGTTGTGGTGTCCCTTACATTACAGTGTGTTTTGTTGGGGTCTTCTTTACATTTTGGGAACGGGAGTCTGTTCACTTTCATGCACAGAAATCTACTCTGCTTGATCTCACGTAGCTAGGAGGGGAGTCGCTTATCAGTTGTCATTCACGTTCTTCCACAGAGTAGAATCTGGTGTGTTTTCCCTTTGTATTTTAGGGTCTGGTGCAAGTTTCCCTCACGCACAGGTTGGGAGGCTGCATTTTCTTCCCTAGTGTCAATTACGTAAGTTTTCCTCAGCGGCTTCGATTGTGTAGAACGGGCAGTTGTTCCCCACGTTTGTTGGTTGTGAATGTTGTTACGCTTTGGGCTATGACAGACTGTTTGGAGTCGTTTTCCCCTGTTAAGCTGTACTTGTTGATTAATTACATGCATGCAATGGTTGGTCTTCGGACTGTGTTGAGAGTAGGGATAGGGGCTTGGTTTGCTTGATAAACCTGGTGTGTTTGGAAACCACACTGACAGAGCTAGAGGGCTAGCGTTCTTCTCCACAACCCTTGAATAGCATTGGAAGGGAATGCAGGGCCTAAGGGACTGTGTAGCAGAGAAGGGACTGATTCCTTGTGTTGGGTGTGTGTGGGTGTCTTAGAAGTTAGGCTAGTTCTGGTGTAGGTGTTCCTGGCTCTGTAATGAGCTCACCAACTTAGCATTTAGCCTTTCCCAGCTCCTTGATGGCCTAATAAACCTGACCATGTTGGCTTGGCTATCTTGTTGATGGCCTGATAAACCCAACTGTTAGCTGTGTTTTGGGTATCCTTGGCTATGTGTAAGCCTGCTTGTTCCTTATTCCTTGGAGAATCATGCCCAGCTCGGGGGTGGCAGCGTTGCTGAGAGATTAAAGAGCATGCGGGCCTATGGTTGGGTGGAACATTGCAGCGACGTAGCTGGTTGCGGAACAAGTTCTTCATAAGATAAGTAATCTTTTCTAATTTACTTTTGCAATCATTTTCTGTTAATGAATGTGATGAACATGTTGAATGCTTTTATGAATGCATGTTGCTTCTGCTGTGTATGATAAATAATCGTATCTGTGTATGTTCTAGTTCAAGAATTTTGCTTTTAGCATTTCGATTTTTATGAATGCACATGTTCATGGGGCTCTTAGCCCAGATGGTTAACGCCATGGTAGTGTCCTCTTCGCCGGTCGGAGGGTCGGGGACGTTACACTTAACATGGTAAAAATATAAAAGAAGGTGGTTAATAGTCATTATCGACATGAGCAAAAGTTGTGGTAGGTGACTATGATAAGAAGTACCAAGATATTGTTTTCAAAGAAGAGATGGTTAAGAGTTAACATTGATACGACGTAATGTTGTGTGAGGTGTTTATGATCAGTCTTATTGACCTATTATCAAAGTTGTGGTAAGAAACCATGATAAATATTATTAATATATTTACATGGTAGGCGTTTTTCTCTGAATTTCCTTTTGAAAACACTATTCATTTCGGTGTCTATTTAGCAAACCATATTTCTCTGCATGTCTTTTTCATGATCCACTGGTTTTGATGGTGTCACTCAGATATCCGCTAGTTTCTAGTGTTCCTTTTTGCGTGTTTTCCACCTCTTGGCGTGTTTTCCAGAAGTGATTTTTAAAATCACTATTGCTAGTCCTCGAATGACCCCCAATGTAAGGTAGAGCCTCTTTGTTCAAAACTCAAAGATCCCACTATGAGAAAATAAGATCCAGGATGAATGGGAGGTTTTGGTAGAATTTGATGAGTTCTTCATAAACCTCATAGCTGATAACGCTGATCTGGAATTTTCTACTATTATGGAAGAGGCCAAGAGCAGGAATCACCCATGAGCAGTAGGGAGACATGTGCATATTGCGTGGAGAAAATAATAAAAAGAGCCATGGTGAAGAGACGAGATTCTAGGAGTTGTCTATCTGCATGTGGGGAGCCATTATGTTACAGATCTATGATTTGGGGAGCCAATGGACAGAGAGAGAGACACAGGGTTGAGTCTGCTAGATTGCAATACTGGGAATTTACTGTTTCTTGCAACCTTCCAAAAAGCATAATCGCAGGCGCAAATGTGCCTAATCTGTTATGTGCATCCCCTCTCTGCCCCCAACTACGTCTTCCCATTTATGAAGCTTCATTACATGCTACCTGCACAAGGATTCCTGCAACAAATGGACTACTGCTCAGTTCTCCTCTGTCTGATCCAATGTTGTTCAAGGAGAAATTAATGTGTACATGAGATGAAATAAAACTTAATGTGTGCATCTTCAACTTAATGATTTGGGTATTTTTGTCCAGATATTTGTGTTTCTGTTTAATAATTTGGTATCTTTGTTCAAATATAGCTGGATTCTATGGTGTATTTGGGTATATTTGTTCCAAAATCTAATTACTGTGTGGTGCATTTATTCCTCCATTATTTTTTTCTTAATGCAATTGTTTGGCCACTTGTGGTTTATATAATATTTAACACAATTTGTTACTGATTTGAATTTCTATATGTTTAGTTTCAATTTGAGATTAATTCTGGCATTTGTAGACAAAGCCCCAATGTCCAACAAGAAGCGTGTCTATAGCACATTAACTGTGTCCTCCCATTAATGCAATGTTCTATGTGTTTCCCACCATCTTTCCAAGGTCTCTGCTAACGTGAAATCCAACGGTGCGATCCTCTTCTCTTGCATGCTCTATTTCTCAACTTGTTCCCTAAATTTGGTTTAGTTAGTCATGGCATTTTACTTCGGCATACTCCTACTATATATATGGGGTAAATAGCTGGGCTAGAGAGCTTGTTAGCTAGCTGGAGGGAGAGCCCGATAGACGGGTTTTTATGATCCATAGCTGAAGTAATGTACTTATTTATGATAAAGGTATATAAAATTATAATGCAGGAAAGCAGAGAAAAAGTGAATGGGATGACCACAAATTGTGTACCTGTATGAAAGGAACTGGTGAAGAACCACTCACCTGATGTTCATATGCTAAATCAACCTGGGAATGGTTTCAAACCTGTATGGCCAATTTATCCCTAGGTATGTTACTTGGAAGTCTACTCTCTTTGGGTATAAGTTCCCAAGAAACATTTTAATTGTTGTTTCCAACATAGTTTTATCCAACCATTAAAACTAGAACATATTAATCATTAATATGGATTTTAATATTGGCTTCCAGCTTTAAGAGAATTTGTGCAATATTCGATGACATTAACTATAGATGTCTCTCCCAGAATTAATATATACCTCAAACTTGCATACGTTTCTTCCATAATTAATATATTTTCCTCTCCATGCTAAAAGAAAATCAATTATGTCCTCTCAACCTCACTTGCAATAAACATATCCTCTATTTATTGCAGAAAATGTTGTTGCCATCTAGAAAAAATTGCCTTATGGCCATTTCGATATAAAATTGTTGAAAAATGTTGGGATTGTCACTTTTCTCATCTTGTTTTCATTTTACCAGCACTACAAAATAACTTTGTTTCATAATTGTTTGGATATTACAAATACCACCTTTGCAATCTTGGTGCAACCAAAAGAGTAATTTTTGAGCTGGTAAGAAGCCGTGAAAGCATGGGTAATGGTGGAGAACTATAAAAACTTGTTATAGATGATTTTACCACTCCAGGTGAGTCGGCATCCCTTTTTCCCTTGGACCCCTTAGACCATTTTTTGTCCTTTAATGTTTCCTTGACCATCCTTAAAAACATGTGAAAAATGATACATGCGACTTTTAAACCCCTAATCGTGTATATACGCGGGTTTGACACCTAAAACCGCGTACATTGGGATGTGTACAAAATCCAAATCCTTTTGGAGTTTTCCTTGACATGGATCCGACTCACTTAACTCCTGGCCTTCCATATGCCTTGAGATCGCTCGAATTCGACCTTTCATTACCCCTTTGAAAAGCTATATAAGGAACTCTTTGGTACATTGAAGGCATAAGGGAGAATTGAGAGCAAAGAAACTATAGTCCATTGTTGCCGGAACTTATGCTTGAGTTGGCATCCCTTTTTCCCTTGGAGCACTTTTGTGTTCTTCCCAAGCTTTCCTTTTGCTTGTGAGCTTGCTATCGAGAGATGGAGGATTGAAGTGGTGGAGGCCCAAGTGGGGGATTCAGTTTCTCCGATTCGCAGACGTGCCAATAGAGGTTGTATCCATTGTAATCTCTGATTTTATATTAATAGAAATATCTTTTCCTGTCCAATAATGTATGTTTGAATGAATATTTTATCCATGGGATGATTTTGAATGTTTATACATTGTTGATTATATATGCTAGAATAGATCTAACACCAATATATATAGTATGCTTGTATTGTTTACTTCTTTTTGAGGAAGTAATCTATCAATTCAAGCTGAAGTTGGAAAGCTCAACGGGGATCTACTTCAACTATCAAGAATAAGGTACGAGGTCTGATCCTTTAGTGTTAGATATTTAATTTATATTGCATATTGGAAAGGATTGATTTCTAGAGTCAAGCTGTCTGTTGTGGTACCCCAAGCCATAGGAATTTCTCTCCGTAACAAAACTATGCTGCATAACTGTTTGGATATTACAAATACCACCTGTGCAAACTTGGTGCAACCAAAAGAGCAATTTTTGAGCTAGTAAGAAGCAATGAAAGCATGGGTAATGGAGGAGAAAGGATTTATCTTGTGGCCTAAAATATGGATAATTAATTGGTATACATGAAATACCCTAAGCCAAATTTCACATATGCAAGAAGATAATTTTGTTTTTGCAAACATACAACAATATTTATAATAGAATTATATTATATTCCCAATATTTTTGCTGACAAAAACTTTCTTATCTAGATATCAGGAGTGAAAGTGAAGTTGCATGACTCAAATCCATGAGGTATTTGGTACTACCAAAAGAGACACATGCGGCTCAAGGCCTCCTTAGAGCATTTGTAATGTCTAGTCAAAATGCATAAATGGCATGTGATTTTTAGACCGAAGTTCTTACTTTTCAGGTGATTTCCTAATTATTGGATTATGTGGTTCTCAATTTTATGTGAAAAAACTATTGTAGCTGGTAAATGATTTTTAGCAGATGGATTATTTTTCTTAAACTGTTTTTGCTTCCTTCATGCTTATTTGGGAATTTTAAGTTTTTGATACACTGGTTTTTTCCCTTGTGTCCTTTATATCTTACACTTAAACAACTACAATATATGAAGCATGGATCCAGTCCCTTCATCTTTGCCTCAACGTAAACTGAATACCAGATGTTCAGAGCCGTGGAATCTTATGGCCGATGTTTTGGCAGCTTAAGCATCTCTACCTCAATGTGAACTGAATACCAGATGTTCAGAGCCATGGAATCTTATGGCCGATGTTTTGGCATCTTTCCTTAAGCTTAATAAAATTTTCTTCTTTACTTATTTCCTATTATATAGCAAGCATATTTTAAATCTTTTACACCCTTGAACTAGTTCATATCCTGAGTTATTTTATAACAAAATATTGATATACATGAAGTCTCCAATATAGCAAGGCATCTCTTTGAAGGATCCCAGCCAAGCATTCTTTTACATAGCTCAAATCTAGAGGGTGACCAAGGAATTAATTTTTCTCAAAGTTTGTTGTATCCTTCTGCTAGATCAGTAGATATTCAAATATCTAAGTCTTGAAATTTTCTATATAGGATAGATGTAGTGAATTCCTTTTCCAGTGGTAGTTGGTCTTTTATTTGCACAACTTATCCACATAATGATTTTGACTTCATGTGGTTATAAATGATGAATTATGATCGTAGTTTAACAAAATTTATCCTTCGATATTTGGGTCTTTTTCCATTCAAATCTTCTAAAATTCATACGTTTTTGTTGGGAAGGTGAGAACCTATGCAATGTCGATATTGTTCCAGATGATTTTGTTGCCAGTTGTCTATCTACCAGCTCATACGATTTGGATGGGTTCATAAGGATATTTACTTTAATGTACTCTACATAAACCTGGTCATACTACTCACAATATTATTCTATATACTCATAAATATGTTGCTCTGATTATGTAATGACTTCCTTATGCTTTTAAAACCTGGCCCATAAAGTGTGGGACTTTAGTTGCAACTAATCTATACTTATTGTTTATGGTTACACTTTTTCCAGTGCATGATACATTATTAGTGCAAGTGTCTCTCTTTGTGCCTTTGCTTTAACCTCAACTGCTTGGGCCTCTACTTGGCCTTCTTTATGTTTTTTAGTTTCTATACTTGTGTAACTGACTCCAATAACCCCTTCTTATTCATGTATATCTATTTCATGGTTTTTGTTAACTTATAACTGCCCTTCTTATTCATGTATATTTATTTCAGGGTTTTTGTTACCTTAGTTATAATGGTAAATGCCTACTTTGGTCATTGAGAGATGTAGTAAGAAAGTGGACAATGCGAAGTGTTAGAAAAATATATTTCAGTTAGGGTTTGGATAGAATTCATAGGGGTTTTATAAACCTATCAAATGAAGCAAGTGCATCATTGTTTGGCCAAAATTCCAAAGGAAACATTGAAGATGATATCGTAAATTTTTTTAATGCTTTTATCTTGTTGTTATGGAGTTGTGGCTAACACCTCTTTGTGTGGGAAACTATCGATGTTTCAAATGTATCCCCCTTATAGATGATTCTCATCTATTTTGAACTTTGAAGTTACAAGATTCTATCTCATGGGAATAAAAATAATTATAATTCAAAATAGAAAGTTTATAAAAATAATTCAACATGGGTCCTATCTACATGCTGTAAAGAAAATCTACATGGACTCTAAAACATTTTCTTTTTTATTTGGAACATGCTTCCCTTGAACATTAAAAAAATTACTTTACATTGTATTGCATTCCTACAAAACCAACATGTCAACTTTCTCCTAAATGTAAACTGAAAATACACCAACTAAATTGAAAGTAGAACAACTAGAAACCTAACAAATGGTAATATATGTTGGCGTTGATGACTTTAAATGGTGGAAAATTTCCAAGCTCATGTGATGACATGATTGGTGGATTGACATTGACATTGTTGGATGATGATAACATTCATCATTCATGACTATTGAATTCTGATGGAATTGAAAAGGAAGAGGTTGAAAATAAAAAACAAATGAGATTCATTTGGGAAACTCATTTATGGTCATCATTTGTTGGCTTTCTATAACCAAAGTTATAAAAATTGGAGTTAGACGCAACCTTCTTATGTTTACATGGTTCATTAAACAAACATAAAAATGCTCAGGGGCATGTTTGTGTTTTGTGACAAGGGTAAGATTCACAAGGGAAGGTATTATGCAAAGTGAACTTTACAGAGTGGGTTTTCATGGCAATATCTTTTATTCTCAATTTCATTGTTGGAAAGCAATGACAACTAGAATTGCAGAGATGAAATTATTTTTGGGGAAGCAATTTGTAAGGGGGTGGCTAATTTATTTGTTCAGATATGTAATAATGAACTCCATATGTAAAGCATGAAGCTATATCCAGATTCATATAGAGAACTTCAAGCAAGGATACTTCTTACTATTGCAGTTCCAACTGAGTTTAGAGAGAAAAAATGTAGTCTTGCTTACCTAGCTTTTAAAAAATACCTTATTCTAGGAGAATCTGAAACCATTTGGAACATTTAACGTTCATGTCTCATTTTATAGCATGCATGTCTCATTTGGCAGAAAAAAATGTCTCTGTTTATGACGAATAACATGTATAATTGGGAATATTCCTATACATACTTAGGGTCAACATCATGCATTATATGCATTGGTTCATTTTTCTTGGTTAAGATAAAATTCAGTTCTAAACAACTTTTATCCCTTTCCATCTTCATGAGGAATGATGTATGAGATGATATAATGATATCTTTTTAATCTCTTTGCAGACTCTTTTGGTATGGAATATTATCTTGTCAGTTGTATTTTAAAGAAGGCGTTACTCTATCGTTCAGATCCATGGTTGTTTACTTATATCTGATGGTGTACTCATAATTGTTTCCAAGTATATGTTTATGTTATTCCTAATTGATCTAATCGTAATTTCAATACTTCATTAGATCTTTTGTCTTGTTCTGGAAGTTCTTCTTCTTCTTTGGTGTCTAATGGGGCGGATCTAGCGATGGATGAGGGTTTAAAGCTGATAAGTGGGTTCTTTTGTTGATACTTTAAATGGATACATTGAGTTTCAAATACTCTGCCCCTGATTCTTGTATTTGTCTTCTTTTCTATAGAATAATGTCCATGAACTAAGAATATTTTCATTGCTACGACGTTCCATATATTTCCCACACATATTTCAAGGTGGTTAAGAATGTACTCGATCTTCCCGAGATCCACTAGACATTTAAAAAACACCATAAACAACTCCATTCATTGACGCTTGGATTTTTCTGTGGTTTTTAGCTGATACTGAAATAGGGCCTCACAATGATTTTGGTTTGAAATTTTGTATTTCCTAGCACCTGCTCTTCTCTCTTTTATGTCCATGTCTATCTTTTCTTTTTCATAACATTTTAACATATAGTACACTCCCTTTATTTTAGGATTGATGAAACTCATAACTCGACAAAAGGCTTCGAATTTTGGCCAGGAAACAAACCAGAAAGGAGTGATGCTTGATTGAGTAATTTCAACTAAGTTTTGAATGCTATGATGAATACTGATATGTTGGGTGCAATTTATTCTTAAGGTTCATAAATTGAGAATTCAGAAATACAAATAACTTTCTCATAGTATTAGTATGCCCAATTTGCAAAAAGACAAGGGTGCTTGATAAAAAATCTCAAATCTGAAATTGCACCCCTTAGGGAATGGATAAGAGAGACTATAAATTAGCTAAGTACTTCCTATAGCTAAGCACAACCAACCACACAAGATAGGAAATGATTAATGCATGTTGTCTGGGCAAGTAGGAGGAACTAAGAAATGCTAGACTCATCATTTAAGAAATCCTTTTTCCTTTGAGCTGTCTTTCTTATTCGTTGCCCATGTCTATACATATATTTCTTAAATTTTGGATCGTACGTCAAAAGTAGTGTTAGGACTAACCGTATGACCTTTAGTACCCTATTATAAACCAACCTAATCTTTAGTTAATCTTCTTAGTAATTATTTTACAACTTAGGGATTACCTAAGGGACTTTTCTAGAAGGGTTTTAAATATTTTACATTTAGCTTTCACTCATCTATTTCTAGGTGGCACCTGGGCAAGAGAGAAAATCAGATCTACTTCTCTGTCTACTATAGATTTGTTTGCTGCTCTTTTTCTTTATGAGCTATCTTCTGCTTAACACCCAGGGTTACTTCTGCTTTCCCTTAACACCTAGGTTTCTTTATGATCTTGGAGTGGGCCATAACATACGTTTTTGACCCTGGGGTGTTTGTTGAGACCACTGTAGAATTCGTCCTCCCTTCCTCCAACCCGAATTCCACATGTTTCCTCTTGCTTTGTGACTCATGTCCTTTAGGCTCTTCGACTACTTTGTTTGGAATTATTAAAGCCCATAGTTTCTTTCGCTACTCTGACTACTTCTTCCCCACACCCCGCCGGTTTATTCCACTTCTCCGTGGTCTCTTTTCGCACCATGGTTTCTTATGATACTCCAGTAGTCTACCCTCACATCAAATCATTCTTCTCTTGATCTAATTGACTCTTCTTGGCCTGTTTCTTGTCGTCCTATTCATAATAGAGTTGAACCTATTAAACCCCAACTGTAGGTGATAGATAGCTTGCTTTGATTTTTTATGTTGATCGCACTAATGCATTTTGTAACAAATACTGATGCCTCAACCATCTAATCACCCTTCAATACTTTCATTGGGTAGATGAACTCCACGAGAATATAAGATGGAATTGTCTTTTTTCACATAACCCATTCATGGGGGTCGCTTGACATTTTGTCAATCTATCACCCCTCCCTCATGCATTCATTGTGTTTTGCATTGACATTCATTTTGGTGATCTCAAACTACCAACTATTTTGTAGGTATAGTGGCTTCACATTCTTTGTAGTACTTGGGTTCACACAAACAAATTTCATTCAACCGACTTGCAGGAAAAGGGTTTGGTGCTCGTACATAGCAGGGTTTGCAGGTTTGCATTATTTTTGTTTCTATGCAGCTGCTAAACTTGGTTTGTGGCCTTTTATTTTATGGTAAGTGAATGCGTATGAATTTAGGACTGCGTTGTGTCCTGTGTTGGCCCTCTAAGGGTTGAGCAATGGGTGATATGTCTTTTCCTGTTGGCCGTGGGATAAGAATGTGAACTCCTTTACGCTCATACATAGCCTTTCTCTTTTGTTGGTTTCCAGTTTTGAAACATGGTTGTGTTCACATGATTGAAATTGATGCGTGGCCTTGTTGAACTAGGTCATGCCACTACCAAACCCTTTAGGGAATACATATTCACTTCATAAACTAGGGAGGTCACAACATCCATAAGCTCCACATCGCTCCCTTCAATATTTCCTGCCCTTTTCTTGAACTGTTAGAGGATGGATGTAGTCTATTTGGGGGTTGCTTCCTATTTGTATAGTACAAGCATAAATGCTTAGTTTTTTGGATGCCTTTAGCTTTCCCATTAATCTTATTATCTTGTGCAACATTTCTGGACTTTCAAATGATTTATGGCCTTGTATTTGGAATTTTTAAGAAGCCATTGGGGACCTTCCTATCCATGTACCTCTAAGATATCATCTTCCTTCAAAGGTTCCTCTAACTCTAAAGGTTGTAATTCTTCTCCCAACACAAAAAAATGCATCCCTTTATAGGCTGCTTATACATGCCTTCCGATCTGGTTGCTAAACTTTGTTTCTAGCCTTTTAGTGACTTGAAAGTGACTATGTATGCCTTTAGGGCTGGCCCGTGATCTTTGTTAGACCTCCAATGGCTGAGCCATTGGTGTTTTTCCTTCTTCTCTTGTACATGGGATGAGAACGTGACCCCCTTTAGCTACCTATACATAGACTTTCACTTTTGTTGGTTGTCAGTTTTGAAACGTGGCCTTGTTTGCATGTTTGAAATTTATGCCTAGCCTTGTTGAGCTAGGTCATGCTACTGCCAAACCCTTTAGGGAATACACATTCACTTATCATCCTAGGGAGGTCACAACAACCATATGATGTGCATCGCTCCCTTCAACATTTCCTGACCTTTCCTTGAACTCTTAGAAGATGGATGTATTATGTTTGGGGGCTTCTTCCTATTTGGATAGTACATGCCTAGACTCTTGTTTTTTTTATTCCTTTTGGCTTTCCCATTAATGTGCTTATCTTCTCCCAACATGATGTGACTTTTTTTATCCTTTTTCTACTAGGTTGTCTATATTCTTACTGCCCCATGGTCTGCATAATCTCTCTTATTTTGTCCATGCACTGTGATTCCCTATCCCACATTAGTTATGTCTATGTTAAACCCTATATGGTATGCCATTAGTAATTTTCTCTCTACTAGAGAGAGCTATTCCTTTTAAGGTTCCTACATGTGATTTGGGATGACTATCCTTGCTGCTACCCTTATGAGATCTTCTCACTTGTTCACTGGGTTTTGTTGTTGTCTGTATCTAACCTAAACCCATACTGCTTTAACCTTCTCTCTCTCAAAGTAACCCTTACGACAACATGTCCTATTGGTGACAATAGTTGACTCAACATGTTTGAGTATAAGTCAGATCCAAACAAGATCCATTTAGCATTTGTTTTTAAATTACTGTGTATTAGTTTCACTACACTTTTGCTATTTTTATGCTATGTATATTGGAAATGAAAATCCATTTCAAGGACCAACTTTAACGCGGTGACAAACAGAGTGTTAAAGTTGAAATACATGCAAATTATTTTTACATTGATGATAGAGAAAATATTAAACTCCTTTTATGAACCATAACTATGCTGCTTTCTATCTCTTACTGAGCCATGGCCTTATCTTGAACTGATAAAGGTTGGTTTTAGTCTTTTGGGGGTTTTTTTCCAGCTTTTACACAAAAAATTAATTTCCTTGCATATCTTTGTTTTCTTGGAAGTGGGGGATTTGAATGTCTCTTAAACATTTACTTTAATCGTGCTTTAATAAAGAATTACTGTTAAATCAAATATAATTACATGTTAACATTTAATTGTACATCTAAAAAGCAGTTAAATTAAAGTAGTTACGTTTTTTTGTATTTTTTCATTAAATTTTGTACTTAAGTATCCATTTTAAAATTCTGCATTAACTTAAATTAAGTACAATATTGCACTAAAGATTCTACATGGCAAAATATTGGATCTTGAGATTCTAAACAATTGGGAAATCTGTAGAAATACATGTATTATGTCTTCATTGTCTATTTTTTTCTCGAACTGCTACTTCTATATTAGAAGCAAATGTGCATGGATCCTTTGACTTGTGTTTTTGAAATATGAAATCAAGTTAAGGAGGCTATTTTAAGCCTAAACACTTTGAATTCTATCATATTCCATGCATTATTTTTTAAGAAAAATTGTTGTTATTGATACCCTCAGCCAAGTAATATATTTGGCTTGGTTTTGAAGTTAGATGTTGTTCAAGATTGGAGGGACTATTCATTACATTGATATATATTAAAGAATGAAACTGCGTTGATAAATATGATATATATCCTAATATAGAATGAACCTGTGTATGTGGGATATATATCAAGAGAGAGCATCTTGAATGATTTTGTTCTCATTATAAATTTATCATTGATGTCTATAATCATTTTAAGAAGTCAGGTACCGATCAAGACATTTCCCATTACATTGGTTGCCAAGGAATCTCGAAATGTTTCAAATCATGCTGCTATTACATCCTAGGTGAATGCATAGCTCTATTGCATCCATTTTGAAATACTTTTCATCTCATTATAAATTGATAATTCATGTCTATAATTATCTCAAGAATTCAAGTACGGATTTAAGAGGCTGTAAGTTCTATTAGTTATTTTCCAGGATATTTGAGGTATTAGCTGAATGCTTCTGGAATCCCCATTTCACAGCAGATATCTGCTGATAGGAAAGTGTATTTGTTGAGATGAAAGTTATTGTGATGGAGAGGGACATTTGAATGATAAGTTTGTTTTACTTCAAGGTAGGTTGATGGATTAGAAGTTGCTGCAATTCATCCAAGATTGTAACTGGCCCAATATGTTTGGAACACCATGTTTGAATACGTGTTCTTATCAAACATGCTTTTCCTTCTTTATAGTTATAATAACACATTGGAGTATTTTCTTCATGAGATAAATTTCTCCCATGCCATTGCATGTTCGTTGTATAATGTGATGTTAATTGGAAAGCCCTATTTACTATTGTGTAAAACTGTTAAGTTCAATAAACTTGTTATCTATTCTGAGTTGGATTATTCTCTATCTTTTGATAAATTGAAGTGTTCCATTTTGTTGTGGTATTAATTGCAGTCTTGCACTACCTCATTTTAATGTTACATTTTTTTGTCTTCTTTTACCCTCTAAATACCACCTTATCGGTGTATTATTGCGTCTCCTTGGGAAAACCATACCTAATTATGAGGTTGTGTTAGGAGAAGATACCAACACTTAGAAATGAGTTATGATTGAAGTTTTAGAGCAATTTAATACTTGAAAATGACATTAGGGGTGAAAAACAAAGTGTTGGGTTGGAGTTTAGGTTAACCCCAACACTAACAGGCTTGTTGATTTAAAAAATTTAGATCTGGAAAATACAAGGTAGTAAGCAAAACAATGTATATATCTCTGTAATAACCCCCTAAATGGATGAAATCATTACTTAAAAGATAGACCTATTGTATGATGCATTTAATATAGGAACTAATGCATTTATTCTAAAGTTCATTGTACTTTGGAATTATAGGTTTCATTTGAATGCTTGTTCATGTTTTTATTGTTTTGTTTTACCCACAGGTAATGTTGGTTGCTCCAAGCAGTGTATTTGTGCAACCTATTCATAATTGTTGTTTCCACTCAAATTATCTCCAGTAAGTTAAACTCAAACAGTTCAGTAACATGCCAAACATATACAAGCATCCCTCTGCATGGATTCATGTCAAGCAATCCTTTGTATCAGCAATCATACTATGTCCGATTTTGGAATTCAAATAATTGATGCACAACATAATAGGTGTGGGTGGTGATATGGCATACTTTACTTTACTTCTTGGACATGCTTTTTAGGAAAAGGTTTCAGGTTTTTGATTGGTGAAGTTGGCACCATAGGAAAAGAACTCCGTGGAGACCAAATTAGCTGCCACTTTTGGATATCTAACATCCAAATATGCAGGTAATTAAACAACTTTTCCTTTTACCCCATAATATTTATCTCTGAAATTGTGTACATTCTTAGTTGAGTATTTAGAGCGAGTAGAATGAAACATATATGAGAATGTCACATGGATTACATTCAGAACATTCTTATAGTGTATTTAGAACATCAAATAGAAATGAATTCCTTTTATATTAGTGTATATGGGAGATCTTGTTAATTGAGAACATTTTTTAGTTTTCACAGAAGGAACATTAGTTGAGCAATTGACTTGGGAAATACTTGATTTTAAAAATTGAACAGGTCATTGCACTATATTGTTGCTGAACTACCAGGTCATTGCACGTGAACCATGATGTCAATGTTTTGGCACCTTTAGTGTAGAAATGGAAGCCCAAAGCTATAGATAATGAATATTCTGGGGAATCATCTTAGCTACAACCCCAAAATTTCAAATCCAGGAGATGTGTCTCACCATAACTGAGAAGGTTTCCACTTGAAGCCACAACTGTGGAAGCTCATGGAAAAGTACATGGAAAAATATTGGATCTAAAGATTCTAACAATTGGGAAATCTATAGAAATACATGTATTATGTCTATTATGTCTTCATTGTCTATTGTTTTCTTGAACTTCTATTTCTATATTAGAAGCGGATTTGCATGGATCCTTTGATTGCTACTTCTCTTTCCAGCATAATCATTTTGAATTCTATCATATTCCATGCATTTTTAAAAAACTTAAATTGTTGTTAGATGTTGTTCAAGGTTGAAGGTTTTAGTAGAGTGGGACTATTCAGTACTCGAATCTATTTGAAAAGGAAATTTTCTATACATGACATTGCAAATATCATTATGGTTCATTTTTATTGACTATGTTATGTTGTATTTTGTCAAACTAATATATATATGTTTATCATAGTTGCATTGTGTTTTTTCAAACTAATAACTATATGCTTATGATGGTTGTATTGCATTTACTTGCTACTCTCATTTTCTTAACTTGAAGTGTTTTCATATTTTCTATCACTCATGCATATCAATGAATTTATATCAATATTGTGAAGCGATATACCTTGTTTGATTCCGAACTTCATGAGCTTACTTTCTATGATTTTCAAAAGTATAAACGATGAGATTATGTGGAATTTTGCCTATTTCATGCTATTTCATACAGGTACTCATAATTGTTACAACCCATCATAGTTGTTATTAAATTTGATAAATATCATACCATGCTTTGTTAATTAAGGCGAAGAATTTTTTTTGAGTAAATATATATGTTATAATGTTGAAGGTATGCACATTATAGACATTTTTTTTGCAACCATTGTTTCACATAGTTGTTATAATGTTTAAGGTATTTATTAAAAAATCCGAGATGATTTTCTTCTCATTATAAATTGGTCATTGATGTCTGTAATCATTTTAGTAACTCATGTACTCATCAAGACATATTGAAATGTTTCAAATCATATTGCTATTACATCCTAGGTGAATGCCTAGCTCTTATTGTATCCATTTTGAAATGCTTTTCATCACATAATAAATTGATCATTCAGGTCTATAATTATCTCAAGAAGTTAGGTACCGATTTAAGAGGCTGTAAATTCTATTAGTTATTTTCCAAGATATTTGAGCTATTAGAATAATTCTGGAATCCCCCTTTCACATCGGATATCTTCTAAGAGGAAAGTGTCTTTGTTGAAAGGAAAGTGGCTATGATGGAGAGGGCCATTTGAATGGATTATAAGTTACTGCAATTCATCAGAGATTGCAACTTCCATAATATGTTTGCAACACAATGTTTGAATACATGTGTTCTTATCAAACATGTTTTTCTTTCTATATAGTTATAACAACACATTGGCGTCTTTTCTTCATTAGATAAATTTCTCCCACGCCATCGCATGTTCGTTGTATAATGTGATGTTAATTGGAAATCCCTAAGTTCACTATACTTGTTATCTATTATGAGTTGGACTATTCTCTAACTTTTGATAAATTAAAGTGTTCCATTTTTTGTGGTATTAATTGCAATCTTGCACTACCTCATTTTAATGTTACATTTTCTGTCTTCTTTTACCCTCTAACAACCACCTTATCGGCGTATTATTGCACCTCCTTGGGGCAATTGCTAGTATATTGGTATCATCAGTATTATTGACCTATTATGAGAGGCAATATTTTGAAACCCATTTGATCACAGCAATAACATGTGATTACACGCAATGGAAGAAACATGGGTAAAAAAATTCAAACTTTATCTTAATCGAAGTCAAAGCCTGAAGTGTGTAGCGAATG
>LPNX010336143.1:398860-414376 GCA_001517045.1 Pseudotsuga menziesii | reverse complement strand
TTAGATTTTCCAAATTCCAATCAATCATTTAGATGTTATGAATATATGACATCATACTAAGCTCAAACATTATAATTCTCAAGTTATGTCCTCTTATATTATGTGTATCAAAGCGGGAATGAAGTTTTGTAGGGGATGCTTTTTCTTGGTAAGGATCTTTGTAACGGATTTTTGTACACTGTCACAATTTATTTGCAATTTTCTAACAATTATAGTACTAATCATAATAGTAGCTTGATAGGCTTAGATTTTCCAAATTCCAATCAATCATTTAGATGTTATGAATATATGACATCATACTAAGCTCAAACATTATAATTCTCAAGTTATGTCCTCTTATATTATGTGTGTCAAAGCAAGAATGCAGTTTTGTAGGGGATGCTTTTTCTTGGTTTGCATATGATTGAACTGTTCATTATATTTTTGAATGGTTGTTGTATGATACCTACCATTTTTCAATCCATCCATACTGCTATAGAAATCAAGAGTTGGTATTTAGATAATCCAGTTACATAAAAATTTTCAGGCATTCATATCTGATTGTATTTCTTATAAATACCATTCCAATTTCAAATTGGTTTCATACATATTGCAATGTTGGAAATGATATATGATACGTTGAACTTGTTCAAATATGTATTAGTAGAATATATCTCCATACATCATTATTGTTATAAAATATCTACATATATCATATTCATTAGAAAGCATCTCCAGAAATCAATATCATTAGAAACAACTCATCTTGTTGTCATTTCATCTCAAGTCAATGACCTTAGTTCAAATGTCTCTCTTGACCAAGAAATAAGGGATTCTCAAATAAGAATCAATACCAATCTCAAAATCCTCCCAATTTGATCTGGTCCATTGGGAAATTCCATCACAGGTTGCAACTCGTGCACATCGAGTAGGGAGAAAACAAGACTTTATGCTTGGAGGTAAATGGAATCCCATAGTGGACTGAGATGAAATTGATCCAAAGCTTGATCTTGATGAAATGGGAAATGTAACTTGTTTATTTCTGGGTGGATTTGTTTGTACTTGAAAGGAACATTATTGGAGTTTTTGCTTTCTAAATTTGTTATTTGTATTTATATTTTAGTAGTTTATGTGCAAATACCTTTAAAATATCTTTCGCTGCTTGTTTATGATGTGTTCTTTAATATAGATAAAAATTGCATTTATTGGAAATCTTCCAAAATAATGCCAATGAGGACTTCTTAAGAAAACATTTTGAGCCCTTTGGGAAGGTACTGTTTTCCTCATTATAGAAAAATCCTAGCATGAAATATTTATTCTGTTAGCTATTGTGATAATCATATATTGAACCAATGTGTAGAATTATGTTATTTACTATTACTGCAATTTGCTGGTATGGGTGCAGTTGGAGAGAGTTGCAATATATAGAAAGAGTAATATGCCCATTGGGTTTTTCCACTACTCAACATGTTCTGTAAGTCCTTTTGACATATGATGTAAATATTTTGTGGATAGTATTTTATTTATTTATTAGAATCATCAACACAAATATTGTTGGTTTTCTCTAACAATCACATAAAACAAGATTGATGGTTGCATGAGATGTGCTCCACCCAGAAAAATCATTGTTTTCACCTGATGTGTGATTAGTAACTTATAAGTTGCAAGCCAATATAATCTCAGCCTGACAATCACCTATAAATTTAGAGGATGCTAGGTTTAACTTGCCCCTTTTTTTATTCTATTTGTAATTTCAAATTCCAGTGAATTACTTTGAATCATTTCTATTCACATTTTTTCCCCTTTATCATAACCCCCTTTATTCTTATAACTGTCATCCTTAGCACTTTTGACATTATAAAAACTTCTTTCAATTAATGTTGCCTGTTATTTTTTGTTTTTTATCAATCCTTCAATTTTGGTTCTTTATCTTTTATACCTTGCATTTTTCATTGTATCTTTTTTAGTGACCATGTAAAAGAATCATCAGAATCTGTACATTTGCCAAGGAAATGAATCCCTGATTCTAATATGCCAAATTGTCTTGTTCAGGTGACAGGGTATGTATATGGATTCATGTGTGGAATTACTTTGAAACTTTATTTTTGGCTTTTCATTCGTTTTGATGATGGTATATTGTAAAGTTTTTTTGGGTAATGCCAAAATGCAAATTATTTTATATCTAATGTTAAACTTATTTAATGTTGTATTCAAGGTTCCAACTATGGCAGATCCATATGAAGTAGTTTTTCTTTCATTGCCTACTTCAGTTACAGATCACTTGCTTCGGATATTTCTCCAAGGTCTTGCTACTTGATATGATGTAAGTTGTAGTTTTTGTATGCTTTTACAGTCTTTTTTTTGGCTATAATAATGGCTTGCTATTATGGCATAAAATTCAGCATGTCCCTTCCACTAACATATTTTGAGGACGTACGTAAAGTGGATTGAATTAGTGTTCAGTCAAAATTATTGTTATTGTCTATAGCAAAACTATAAATGATTCTGCAGTACTAATGGTCAATAACAAAGAAGGAATGCAGCCAATTAGTTAACCCAGACAATATCTATTCCAAAAAAATGGTTCAATGTTATTGTTATCTTACCTCAACTATTGTACAAGATCTTCTCCAACTATGTGCAAGGATAAAAAGGGTGCATGCCATAGCATTGTGTTTCCTTGAAAGAGGTGTATTGGTTTATTTCCTCATCTTTCCTACTAGTTGCTTATTATCAAGGTTTAACAATGTTGAATCAAGTATTGCTTGTCATATTCTTGAGCATTCTCATATGCTTCAAGCAGCTACGAACTCAAAAATTCAACAAGATATTGTAGCTGCTTTAAATCAAAATATAAGTGGAAGGTTGAGTCCTCATACTTTTATCTCAAACTTAGCTCTTGTTATCTTAAACTTATCTTGGTTCAGCTGAAGGTGGTTTTCTGTTCAATCCATTTCATATGATGCCTATTGAAATTTTTTTTGGGGAAAATTTATGATAGGGAAGTACTACCTCTATATATAATATTATAGGAAGGACTGTAGATTGTGGAATGACATTTCAACATCCACTTCTCAGTAGACCATATACCCCATTTAGATTAGTTTTTCGTTGAGCAATATGTAATTTTTAAAATTTCTGGTCGTTGAACATCTACTAGATTATAAATTGTTTTTCTTGGATTCGAAATTTAGAATTCATAGTTTAAGGACATATATAATGTAATGTGTCTATGATTGCATAGAATGATAGGGTTGTAGCAGAGAGGAATATTGGAAGTACTTTATCTCCGTCCCATTTGGATTCTATTTACTAAACACTTCGAAGTGGGTGACCAATAAATAGTTTGAGTAGTTGGGTTGATGATAGTCACGAACTTAGAGGAATGAGTGGCACTACAATAGAATTAGGAATTGAGGATAATTTTATTTCTCAGATACAGAGGGATCAACCAGTTGATGAAACTTGATCAGATTAGGCCCATGATACCACCATATCATGGGAAAAAGGTTATGCTACTACCTCACAATTTGCAGATGTTGGTACTGTAATGATAGAAACTTTACACTCATAGGAAAATGATATATAGATAACCAAGGAAAACAATCAATCCCATGTTGAAGATAATACAATCTAACATCCTTTGTCGGCCATTAGATACTCAAAGCTGTGTATTGATCCTTTTTACCATTATAGAGGACTCTGTAAGTTAGGTTCTCAAATTCTTAAATGGTTTTAGCTCAAAGGAAAAGCACCTTCGTTACAAGCAGGAGGTTGGTGGTTTGATTCCTCCATGCCCTAATGATATTATAATATCGCTTAAAAAAACTAAATTAGTAGCCAAAAAATAAGAGATAGGTGACTGAAAAAAGGAGTGAAACTCATATATAAAATTACTAAAAGCTGCTAAATTAGAGACCAAAACATGAGAGATGCGAAACTAGGCATTAAAAATGATGCAAATCATGGCACTAATGATGAAGCCAAACATGGCGTCAATATGGTATCAAAATAAGACGTTACTTTGGATGCAAAACATGGCACTACTTAGGAAGCAAAATATGGTGCAACAATAGAAGAAATATTTGGCATCATTTTGGTAGCAAAACAAGATGCAAAAAAGGAAGCAAACATTGGTGCAAATTTGGAAGCAAAAATAGGCACATATTTGGAAGTAAAACATGGTGCAAATGGGACACTAAAGTGGTATCAAAATTGGATTCAATATTGGATGCTAACATGGTGCTATTAAGGATGCAAATATGGTGCTAACGGGGGTTTCATTTAAGAAGAAAAAGAGGACACTCACTAGGAAGCAAAATATGACGTTATTTAGGAAGAAAACCTCGACGTTCTTTAGGAAGCAAAATTGGACGCTATTCTAGAAGCAAACCTCGACGTTGTTTAGGAAGCAAAGTTGGATGCTATTCTAGAAGCAAAAAAATAGACGCTATTTTGGACATCATAAAGGATGCTATTTATGAAGCAAAAAAAGACGTTTTTTGAGACGCTTTAAGTTGTGTCCATGACGCATCCCATTTAGCATCTATTTTGACCACTCAATGTAAAAAAACTACACTAAAAAGGGACGCTAAATGGGAGGCTAATTCCAGGATTTGTTGTAGTCACATGGTGCATAGAACCAAATATTAAAGACAACTGGATGGATCATTGGTACATGGTATTCTATGAAGACCTGCATGGGGATAGAGACATCCCATTCTATTTCTTGAGGAAATTGTATGCCAAATTTATATTGGGAAACATGTAAATTACTTTGATATTTTAGAATTCCAGGGGGTAGGACATGGGATTCCACAAGATAGGAAAGGGTCGAGGACCAATCCAAACCATGTGTGACAACCTCCATCCACACCAAACTCCCCTTGTTTATATCCTCCTACAAGTCCTATGATTGATGACATGTAGGAGTCATTATTCGATTTGGAAGATACATTCCTTCGACATAGGACTATTGTCGAGGGAAATGTAGGCCAAGGGGTTTCCACATTTTGGGCTATCACATCTGGGGTTGGCACATCTAGGGATGGCACATCTAGGACTAGCACATCTGGGGCTGGACCATCACACACAGAGGATCTAGTTAGGTCTCCCGACCCTACCATATATAGAGATCACAGTAGACATGCATAGGGTTCAAAGCGTCACCTCTTGCCACATCCTTGCACAACTTATCAAAACATATGCTATGGGCCTTATTCAAAGTTTGACGATCATAGGTTACTCCAATATGTAAGTCAAACTTGTTCTTCACATAGTTTATTATTTTTTATACTACAATGTTCAATTCTTTCATAAATTATTTATATTTTAATATCTGACAATTTACGTGAACACATTTACTGCTGGTGTCCAATAACACCACAGAATCTCATACTCTGCTAGTTTATGCTAATAATATGGATGTTGCGGTCAATGCTGCATATGAATTTGGTGCTTCACCATTACTTGTAAGAACATTACTTTTTGATTTATCATCATGATATACATATTTATAGTAGGGATTGGCACATTTAATACATCTTAATATTGATACACTATATTTTATGCAGGGTGGGCACGATGAGTATGTTGCATCTGAGACAGTTTTGTCACATATAGAGCAAGATTGACAAGTACAAATATGATTTTAAATATGCTTTTAATGATTCAACATGTATTATTTTAATTATTTGAAATTTTCTAATTGTATCTTTATGTTTTTTTATGTAGGAACATATGTTCGATACATTTGTCAACCGAGTAACCTAACTCACAGATGCATATGCCCATCCTTTTAGGCCGATGTCAATTGTTTCACCCACTAGTGACCCACTTCTTCACATACCCAGGTATATATATATATATATATATATATATATATCTTATCTTGTATCTATGTTTCCCCAATTGTCCCTCCATGTAGTATAGTTTTCTTTATACATGCAAGTATATTTTTGGTGCACCCACTGATTTGTTGGCATTGACATATATATTATTTTATGCGTATTTCTAGTGAGAAAGTGGTGCTTGAACAGAACCCAATCGGGGTTGCTTTTCACCCACCTCTCCCCCCCAAGGTACATGTATGTCTCGCTTTATTTCAAAAAGTCATTGTCCCTCCATGTAGTATAGTTTTATTTGTACATGCAAGTATCTTTTTGGTGCACCCATTGATTTGATGACATTGACATATATTATTTTATGCATCCTTCTAGTGAGTTAGTGGTGCTTCAAGAGAACCCAATTGGGGCCACTGCTCACCCACCTCTCTCCCACCCTCCCAAGGTACATGTATGCCTTTCTTTCTTTGAAAAGGTCATTGTCCCTCCATGTAGTATAGTTCTCTTTATACATGCAAGTATCTTTTTGGTACACCCATTGATTTGTTGACATTGACATATATTATTTTATGCAAACTTCTAGTGAGCAAGTGGTGCTTGAAGAGCATCCAATCGGGGTCGTTGCTCACCACCTCATCGCCCTGAGGCACATGTATGTATCGCTTTCTTTGAAAAAGTCAATGTAGGATGTAGATAAATTTTCAAATATTTATATAATTGGTCGTCTTATACAAGGTTGTACATGTATCTAATAGTTGGTACCATTTATTTTTTGCAGGATGTTAGTGAGGCACCGATGGTACATGTAGTTACACCCCGACCATTATCACTTACACATAGATAGTAAGTAAAAATGTTATATTGGCTTGGAATTTGAACAAATGTACATAGAATTTTTATAGGTTGGTAAACTAACTTACAAATTATGGTTTGTGTGCAGTCTCTAGAAATGAGATCTCATCCACTTATTCAGTGCTGGAGAACATCACCGAGTAGCCAAAAAAGAAATATTGACTTCTCAAAATCCATTGACAGTGGAAGTGAAAGAGGGAATAAATAGAATTCATGTATATGGGTGATAAATACAATTCATGTATAGGGGGAATACATACATGTACTATTTTGTTTGTATACAAACAGATGTATAGTACGATACACGATTTTGTATTACGGCCATGGCATGCCATTTTTTAAAACATTTTATGTACATATAATATAAAGCAAGGTTCATATTTATATATATTGCTGACTTGATATTGGAACATGATATTTATTATATTCCTTTCATCTAAGCTTAACTATGTCTTTCATTAAGTATGTGTTAATTAAAATGATACTTAATTTGTGGTTCACCTATGTGATATTATGATATTATAGACCTTATCGTGCCATATCCTACTAACTATTTGAAAATATCCAATACTCCAAGGAAGAATGTATGACTCATCCAACTAAGATCAAGTAACCATTAAGTAATCCACCTCTAATATGTAAATATGTCACAGACCATCCAAGGGCTAATCATACACCATCTAACCTAAGTCTCATGAAGCACCCATAAACACGGTGTAAACTCTTTTGTAGTAACTTTGAAAGGTAATACTTACTCTTATAAGGAAAGCGTTTTCACCAATACATGTAAGATACCATTGCAAATCCACTAGACCTACCATCTAGTTAGATCACAACATCTCAAACCTCCAAGAATATTGACCACCTGTGAATATGAAGGAACATAACTATGAATCATCAACAACTTTCCAAAATCCATCATCCCTCAAGTCAACACCATGGCAGAAAATCACTAGACACCACATCATCGTTTTCAATCAATTGTTTTCAATCTTGGAATCTCACCATGCATTCTCTACATATGTCTCCACAAAAAATAGATTGCCCATCTTTCCTTTCCACGGAATGTACAAGTGCCACTTGATCAATAAGAAACCTGTAAAGACCACCCTCTCTCAAAAAACTACAATCATTGATGGTGCATTGGTTTCCATCAAATAGAACTTTATACTATACATATATCATATGAGGAATTCTCTCAAAGCATTCTTATTCAAACAAGGAACAAATAGAAAATCACTCACATGTGATAAGTAGCATCATAACCAAGATCCACAATCATACATCCCTCTTGCTCTTGAAACATGTTTAATAATGATCTATCATATGAAACACTTATTAAAGCTCCATTGTCCACATACCATCCAAGTCTAGACACAATATTAAAATATAAGCAAGGACACCATAGCCATATCCATGTTAAAAAAACAACAATATGAAGAAGACAAAATTTTCTTAGGGTCCAAGATCTTCTCCCAAGAAAATTAGGGTATCACACCCAATAATATTAACAAATTCAAGCACCTAACCTAAGTACACAACAATTGAAATATCAGATCCCTCTTTCACCTATAGAGTGATCCCAACCAAAAAAAACTATGATTCCATGTAGAAAAGTTTTGAACTAGGGAAAATTAATGAGATTTCATAAATTAGCATATGTGTGTCACCAATGAAAGATTTGATCAACCAAGGCTGATATGGGAACACAACCAATAGTTGCATGGTGGATTTCTTTGCAGAGTTGACCCACCAACACAAGAGTTACATTCAAGGAAACTGAGAAAAAACCCTAGTTTATGAAATTAATGAAGAATGTTGTCATCGGGCTATGCAAACATGGTGGAGAAGCCCCTTTAGATGTATTCGCATGCCAAGAGACCAATGAAGTTTATGGTTTGTCAATACGACCTCCGGTTTCCTATTTATGTCCAGTTAAAAGTTGCCTCAAAATGTGGTTCACAGACACTTGGTGAATTTTGTTCCTAGAGAGAAAAACAAAACGGAGAATCATAATTGCATTCCTTTGCATCCTGAAAGTGTGCATGGGAAAGGACAATATGGGAACACTACCAATAGTTGCATGGTGGAATTTTATGCATATCTCACCCACTAATGCAAGAGTTACATTCAAGGAAATTGAGATAACCCTAGTTTATTAAATCAATGCAAAATGTATTCACTAGGACATGTAAAATAGTGGAAAGGCCCCCTAGATGTACTCGCATGATAGGATACCAATAGAGTCGATGGTTCATAGATATGACCTTTGGTTTCTGATTTATGACCAGTTGAAATTCGCCTCAAAATGTGGTTCAAGGACACTTGGTGAATTTTGGTCCTGGAGTGAAAAACCAAACAGAAAAACATAATTGCATGTTGTTGGATTTTGCAGGTGTGTATGTGAAAGGATGATATGGTAACACTACCAATAGTTGTATAGTGGATTTTTTTGCAGATTTGACCCACGAATGCAAGAGTTTCATTCAAGGAAATTGAGAAAAACTCTAGTTTATGAAATTAATGCAAAATGTAGTCATTAGGCCATTAAAACATGGTGGAGAGGCCCCCCCTAGATGTATTCACATGCTAGGATACAAACGGATTTGAAGGTTCATGGATCTGACCTCTGGTTGTCGATTTATGTCTAGTTGAAAGTCACCTCAAAATGTGGTTCATAGACACATTGTGACTTTTGGTCGTGGAGAGAAAAAACAAACGGAGGATCATAATTGCATTCCATTCGCTCTTGCAAGTTTGTATGGGCAAGGCTGATATCGTAACACTACCAATAGTTTGCTTGGTGGATTTTTTTGCAGAGTTGACCCACCAATGCAAGAGTTGCATTCAAGGAAATTGAGAAAAACCCTACTTTGTGAAATTAATGCACAATGTAGTCATCGGGCCATCAAAACATGGTGGAGAGGTCCCTCTAGATTTACTCGCATTCCAGGAGACCAACGGAGTTGATGGTTCATTGATCCGACCTTTGGTCTTCGATTTATGTCCAGTTCAAAGTCGCCTCAAAATTTGGTTCATGAACACTTGGTGACTTTTGGTCCTAGAGCGAAAAACCAAATGGAGCAGCATAATTGTATGTCGTTGTCTCTTGTAGGTGTGTATGGGAAAGGTCGATATGGGAACAATACCAATAGTTATATGGTGGATTTTTTTGCAGAGTTGACCCACCAATGCAAGAGTTTAATTCAAGGAAACTGAGAAAAACCCTAGTTTATGAAATCAATGCATAATGTAGTCATCGGGCCATGAAAACATTATGGAGAGGGACCCCTAGATGTAATTTCATGTCAGGATACCAATAGAGTTGACGATTCATTGATCCGACCAGTGGTTGTCGATTTATGTCTAGTTGACAGTCACCTCAAAATGTGGTTCAGGGACACTTGGTGACTTTCGGCCCTGGAGGAAAAAACAAAACGGAGCATCATAATTGCATGAAATTGGTTCTTGCAGTTGTGTATAGGCAAGGCTAATATGGGAGCACTATCAATAGTCACATGGCATAATTTTTTGTAGAGTTGACCCACCAATGCAAGAGTTCCAAGAGATGACCCACCAATGTAATTAAATATGTATTAATGTAATTAAATGTGCATTAGTATAAAAAATATTCATTAAAAGTAGATTGCAACAAATCTATAGCATGATATTTTCCAAATTCTATTTGGTGGTGTCTAAAGACACTGTTAGTTATTGGCGCCTCCAATGTGCCATAGATTGTGTTTGTATCCTAGGCACACAAAAGGCTAAACATTAGTAATCTCATCACAAAATAAAGAGAACCCAATGAAATTGTGCAAACATGATTTATATATAACTCAAATGAGGGTGGAGGATTATGTTTATACTGTGAATAGTAGGATGTCTGTGAATGGCATTCATCAATCATAGGTTAGTATTGAAATTATATAGGTGAATGGTATTGAAATTGTTCTTCAGCACACACTTTAAATTTTAAATAACACACCTAAGAATCTATCCACATTAGACAATTTAGTAACACTTGACAATGCACTCAGTCGAGTAGGCCATATGGATCATCTCTGTTGCCGATGGTGTCCATCAATATCTCATTCTCTAAATGAGGTAGCAATTATCGTACATGTGACCCATTTTTGTTCGAAAGTGTGTGGAGATTGATTTTTATACCAACTACCAAGTTGGTGAAGTGGTATACAATAGCTCCTAATCTATAATATTGATATACATACCCACCCTTCCTTTTCTATTGTGATTCTACTGTCAAATACTTCCCTTTTATTACCATAGATCCAATTGGGGATTTAATATTTTCATCATCTATAATAGGTTCAAGAATGTTTATTTCCCCTCTAAGAAATAAGACAACCAATAGTCAGAACCCCATTCATTATTTTTTGAGGAAACCACTACATATATCTGACATGTGAAAGGAAATAGCTCAAGTTAACAATACATTTATTAAAAAATGTCTTCAATGTAACATAAATAAAATTTCTTTATATGTAAAGGCTTGTAGTGATTTAGGTACTACAAATTTACTTTTTTGTACCTTCTTGTATGAGATCCGATATGTTACCATAGTTTGTAGAAATATATGTCTGATCATCTTCCTGTGGGTCTATTTCATTATACCCCCTCAAATTGGTGGAAAGTGGCACTCGATCCCATGTATCAACCATATCTCTATACTCACAATCGTCCCATTCATTTATGCTAAAGGAACCACAAAATAAATCCTTCAATATTGTCCATATTTGAATGGTTGAGTTGTCTGAGCTTCCAATTGAATGAAAATGTCGAGTTCCATGCAGTGTGTTCATTCGATGTGTTTTGGATCTATCCACATTTGTCACCTCCCAGAAGATTCTCCTCACAAGGTTTTTCCCTGTTGCTTGTTTTCCCATCACAGATGCACACCATTTCACTATAGATGCAATGTCTTGAAGGAAAGCACCCGTCAACTTTGTCTCTTCCCTTATAAGGGTAGGTTTTATGCATGCACCAACACCATCATTGTCTCCTTTTGCATATATAGTTTCAAAGTAGTTTCATATATGTGGCACCTTGTATTTTATGTGCAAAAAACACAACCATTGAAATACATGTGCATTCTGGAACTGACCAACACAACCATCTAACCGAATCAAATGAGGAAAAAATGCTATATCCATAGACATCACATGATCATAAAACAATTTAAAGAAATGTTGCACGTAATGGATGTCATGGGTCCGATCGTCACTTATGTACAAGTGAGTTTATTTCAATATCACAAATTTCTATTCATTGCTATCTAGCCCATCTCAATAAGTGATATGGGCCATTATGCTGACCTACTTTGATTTATAGTACTGAATTTGTATTTCATTTTGTGGTTGTAGGGTGTAATTTTCTGCAAAGTCAACCACGGATAGTATTGTTTCGAGAGGGAAGGTGTCTTAGCATATTCTGAATTCCTCATCTTGCCACCATGCCATATCGACATGTTGAATGTACTTTTGGATCTTTCCAAGGAGCTCTGAAATAAATTCACATACTTGCACCTGGTGGGAAACAAAATAAACAATGTTATAAAAAAATATAAAAATATTTACATGAATATTAAATTATTTTAGTAATTAATGTTATAAAACAACATAAACAATATAGTAATTTGGAAGAGTAGTATTCATGTACATTGTCACCTGCAAAGTCACCAATTTAATATTTCAGCTTTCTATCCCATCATGTAGCTGATATGTCTCATACCGATAGTTCTTCTTCTCGGAACTTGTATTCCCAAATGGTTGATATTCACTCTCATGGATGCAATCAAACCATAATGATATCCCACCACATTTGTTGCAAGAACCTTCTACAAATTGTTTTAATTAATATGTCTTCTCATATTGCCTCAGACACATTATAGTATGGATGAAATCTTTAGATGACATTGGCACTACTGTACTTGAGCATTCTTGCACATGGTTAGGATGAAAAAAACAACGTATATGTGCAAATGTTGTTAGAATAATCAACCCATAGTTTACCCACTTAGACATTAATTCATTTATTTTTGTCTTATTTGCCTAGTTCATGTGTCCCACCTTGTGCAAGTTGCTAATTGCCTATCCATAGAGGCCAAAATTGCCATATCTGACTCATGTAGCACTTGGGAAATCCTTAGGAATCAAATCTTCTTTATTCCTGGCCTCCTAGGCACCTATCTACTTTTTCTGCTTTACTGCCTGCTTTTTCAGTGTTTTAAGGCACATAGGAAAGCTAGACTAGGTGAGGTGAACTAGTTTTTTGTCCTCTTCATATTCCACTCTTTTCTCCATGCAAAAGAATGTATGAGCTGGCATTCCACCACTCTTTAGCTTTCCCATGCGCCCTTGCCAATTCATGAGCTCCATGACAGATTTGGGATCAACTTTTTACACCTATGGGGGATTTGCTTAATTATAGTAAGCCTGCTTTATGCTAGATTTGGATGCTTCCTCATGCATTCAATTTCTTCATGTATTCTATTTATTCAGCAGCCTATGTTATTACAGGTTTGGCTATTATACACTCAGTTAATATAATTTTGTGTTACAGCTCCATATTCAGTCTCCATTGTTAGCAATTTTGCATGATCAATTGATAATTGTTGTGGGTAAAATTAATCTACTGCTGGCCTGAATTTCTACATGGTATCAGAGCCATTGTAGGTTGTTACTCTCTTTCAAAAATTGTTTTGCAGGTTCGACATCAAGACTGGGAGCCTTCTACTGACAGCCGGGACAGATTTTCTAAAGCTATGGATTCACAGAAAATTATCTTGACTCCCTTCAACTATTTTGAATGGAAAGAAGAGATGGAGATCTTGTTGAGAGAAAAAGGCCTCTACAGGGTGACTATGGCTACAGAAACAGAGCCCAATTCTGCTGCAGAGAAGATCAAATGGCACAATCGTAGAGATGAGGCCTATGGCCTCCTATGTCTTAGTATTTCCCGAGACCTCCTTTTCCATCTCGATGGATTAACATCACCGGATCAAGTATGGGAGAAGCTTTCTGATCTTTTTGGAAAGATAGATGAGATGAGGGGACATCAGATCGAGAATGAGCTATTTTCTCTGAGTCCCAGTAGCTTTGAATCCCTGCAGCTATATTTCTCCAAGTTCAAAGCACTAGTTTTGCAGCTGAAGTAGTGTGGTATCGAAAAGAAATATGATCAGATCGTATTGGCAATCCTCTCAAAGCTAGGACCTGACTACTTAGTATTTGTTTCGACCTTCTATGCCACAAAACTCACAGCTCGAACCTGGAAGATGCCTAGCCTTGCAGATTTCATGGAATCTCTCACACAAGAACATGACAAGCTGGTGATGATGGGCACCATCAAACCATCCAAAGATCAAGATTTGATTGTTGGAGATTCGAGGGTAGATTCAAAAATAAAAAAGAAAGCTAAAAATCCACATGAGCAAAAGAGAGACAAGAAACAGTCTCCAGAGGATCAACAAGGTCCCAAGAAAAATACCCAGAAGAAGAAAAACAAAGGTGGAATGAATAAGTGCTCATACTGTAATAAGGGAAATCACACTGAAAGCTCTTGTATGAAAAAGCAGATTGATATGCTGACCCAACTCCTGGAGAAGAATGGCATCTCCCTTCCAGAAAGCTCAAAGAAGAGAGAAGGAGGATCAAGTTCAGATGACAGAGAGAGAGTTCATGCATTGGCTGCTAGCACATCAATCTCACCCAGTTTTATCATTGATTCTGGAGCTTCAAGACACATGGTTTCGACTAAGGAGGCCTTCTCCTCACTGGACAAGTCGAAAGGACCATCTATTGTACTGGGAGATGACTCTCTCACTGAAATTTTAGGCAAAGGAAGGATAGATCTTGATCATGGTCAGTTCAACAATGTGCTGTATGTCCTTGGTCTCGCCTCCAACCTCCTGTCAGTGTACCAGATGATACACACTGGGTCTCCTAATAAAGTCATATTCTCCCCCGATGAAGTTGAGATCACATAGATCTCAAGTGGTAGAGTCATTGCAAAAGGAGTTGCAAATCATGCTCAAAAGGTATACATGTTCTCACACTTCCTACCTTACTCAAACCCCTCTGCTCTTCTTATCCATGCTAATGAAGCTAGCAAGCTATGGCATGGAAGATTTGGCCATCTAAATTACAAGTATCTGTCTGATCTTAGTGAGAAATAAATGGTCATAGGGCTTCCCAAGATAAAATTTTCCAAAGGAGTCTGCCAAGGTTGTATCCTAGGAAAACACCCAGAGCACAAATTTGAGAAAGCTAGTCATGAGAGAACCTCTGCACCCCTCGAGCTGATTCACAGTGACGTTGCTGGCACATTCCCTCATATGTCCATGATTCAGGACAAATATGCATTCACCTTTATTGATGACTTTTCCAGGTATTGTTGGGTTCACTTCCTGAAACATAAGTCTGAAGTTTTTGGCCTATTCAAAGTCTTTAAGGCTTTGGTTGAAAACCAGTCTAGAAGGAAACTCAAGGCCCTCAGATCTGACAATGGTGGTGAGTATGTCAAGTTTGAGTTTATTAACTATTGTGTAGATGCAGGTATTCATATGCAGCATTCTATCCCCTACACACCACATCAGAATGGTGTTGCAGAGAGGAAGAACAGATCACTGAAGGAGATGGCAACATGCATGATGGAGGCCAAAACTTTGCCACCAAAGTACTGGGCCGAAGCTATCAACTGTGTAGACTATATCCAAAATAGGGTGCCTCACAAATATCTTGATGGCTTAACTCCCTTTGAAGCATGGAGTGGGCACAAGCTAGATGTGACCCATTTCACGATTTTTGGCTCAAAGGCTTGT
>LPNX010336143.1:385814-397690 GCA_001517045.1 Pseudotsuga menziesii | reverse complement strand
CAGAGAGCTTGTGCATGATGGCACCATTCACCTACTCTTCTGTTCATCTTCAGAACAAGTAGCTGATATCTTCACCAAAGCATTTTGTGAGAAGACCTTGAGCAATCTCAAATCACTGCTGGGGATTGTTGATTATGCTGTAAAGGCATGAGTGGAGACAAGATTCTACAATTTTGTTTTACATTCCATGTTTAAGGGAGGATTTTCCCAAGTTGGTTTTGCCTCTTTCCTTGGTTGTATGGACTTGCAGTATGTAAAAGGGTGACTAAGGCTTGTTGCTAGGCCCTATATTTTTTATATATTACTCATAAATTCAGGCTTAAGGGGGGGTGTTAGAATAATCAACCCATAGTTTACCCACTTAGACATTAATTCATTTATTTTTGTCTTATTTGCCTAGTTCATGTGTCCCACCTTGTGCAAGTTGCTAATTTCCTATCCATAGAGGTCAAACTTGCCATATCTGACTCATGTAGCACTTGGGAAATCCTTAGGAATCAAATCTTCTTTATTCCTGGCCTCCTAGGCGCCTATCTGCTTTTTCTGCTTTACTGCCTGCTTTTTCAGTGTTTTAAGGCACATAGGAAAGCTAGACTAGGTGAGGTGAACTAGTTTTTTGTCCTCTTCATCCTATACTCTTTTCTCCATGAAAAAGAATGTATGAGCTTCCATTCCACCACTCTTTAGCTTGCCCATGCGCCCTTGCCAATTCGTGAGCTCCATGACAGATTTGGGATCAGCTTTTTACACCTATGGGGGATTTGCTTAATTATAGTAAGCCTGCTTTATTCTAGATTTGGATGCTTCCTCGTGCATTCGATTTCTTCATGTATTCTATTTATTCAGTAGCCTATGTTATTATAGGGTTGGCTATTGTACACTCAGTTAATATAATTTTGTGTTACAGCTCCATATTCAGTCTCCATTGTTAGCAATTTTGCATGATCAATTGATAATTGTTGTGGGTAAAATTAATCTACTGCTGGCCTAAATTTCTACAAATGTATGATAAAATATATCAAACTCTATGTGGTACCTACAACAACAAGTGTTCTGTATGGTATTGATTCTAACATACTAAGGATTTCATTTTTCAAAATATCTTTGCCTGATCCTTAGCTCTACGTGGGAAATTTTAAACATCTCGAAGAATTGAGTTTCTGTCATGTCAAGATAATGTTTAACATGCTGTTCATTATTCATAGAATGCCTATAGTGTTTTAACACATCCTTTTTGTTAGAATAAGTCCTAGTGTTATCGTGCTAAAATGTGTGCACTAGTCCGTTCACTACTTCGACTAACTTCATGTCTTTATAGGGAAACCTACCGCTAAATTCTCATAATGTTTCCATTTTTCCCTCTACATCAAGGCTATCTCTTCTTACTGAATATTTTTTAAGTTCTCTTTGGATGTAAAGGCACAAATTTTGATGTGTGTTTAAGTAAACAAGGTTGTCTTATGGATCTACTTACAATTGGTTCAGCCAAGACACGACGAGCCACATTATAGTCCTGTGAATGAGTTTTTTCACCAATCGATGTGAACTCAACAACAAGAGAGTTCAAAAATGTGATTACTTGATTCGATATTCTTCAATTTTCTTATTCCTATATTTCTTTTAAGAGTTGCCATACTCCTAGATTTAATCAAAGCTAAAAACAATTGACCTTTACTGACTTCAGATTTTTTTATCAAAATATTGTTTCATTATTTGAGACAATGATGAAAGACAGTGCGTTTAGGCACCTTACCTTCCATGGAAGTCAATTCACTCTTGTCCACTTGTATGCATTTAGAACCACTTATACTATGAAATGAGAACTCGACACGGTTCTCGTTTTTCTCTCTCCTAATTTTAGTAGCTATTATTACCTTCATTTAAAAAAGGGTTGATGCCAGTATCACACATTTTCATTTTGAGGCATTTTTTGGGGCATTTGAATAATATTTGTCCTAAAATATTTTTAGTTTCTATTTTCAAGTGTTTTTTTATAAATTTAACAAAATATCATACAATTAGAAGCATGTTATAATGAAAACATATACATTTTGCAAATTTTTATTTAAAATAATACATTTTTATGGACCAAAAAAGACATTTTTATTGACAAAATTGTAAAAATTTAGAGAAAATAAATACATTGAAAGTCATAATTAATGGATTTTGAGAGATCTTTTGTGTAAAAATGATACAATTTTATATTATTTTCCAAAAAGTGACCATTCACATAAATTCAAGAAAAACAATACCATATATATATAAATAACATATTAAAAACATTATATATAGAAATTTTATTTCTAAAATAAAGTCTGAAAGTCAAAACATTACCAATATATCTTATCAAAAAGTTGTCAAAGTTCACATTTTCTTCAAGACATGAAACTAACCAAAAATATCATGCAAGCCAAATTCTTCATCGAAATTGGAATTTTCTGAGCTTGGATTTCTTCATGGACATCAAGGTCCTCTTCCATTAGGTAATCTATGTCTTCAAGATGCCCAAAGTGCTCCTCTACAAACATCCCTCCTAATAGGGGTTGAAGCTCTTTTAACATCTTCTGCACAAATGTTTCACCAAAATTAAAAAAAACTACATTAAAAAAAATTGCATCGATACTACATTAAATTGAACAAGGTCAATATAAATGAATGCAAATAACCAATTCAACTTATTCAATCCATTTATTCAACTTTTTTCATGATCTCTATTCATGTCCAATTATTTTTACCCAATGAATGTAAATGAGCTATTCAACTTATTCAATGCTATTATTTTTGTGAATCGATATAATGGCTTCTTGCCAATGATGCCATCTTCATTATTGTCACAAAATATACTAAATGGAGTAAATCCATGGTTTTTATTACAATTGTATTTATTCAGCTTATTTCATGATCTCTATTCATGTCAAAGATATCTACCCAATGAATCCAAATGGCCAATTTAACTTATTCAATGCTTTTATTTTTGTGAATAGACATAATTATTATCACAAAATATAGTAAATAGAACAAAGCAACAGGTTTTTATTAAAATTATATATTTTAAATTTTGTTTTTATGTTGTTTGCCATGATGCTATGTTCATTATTGTCACAAAATATAGTAAACACCATAAAGAACTTCCCAAAATATAGTTGTGTAATAAGAAATCAGCTAATAACGTAAATGAACGATGTCAACTTGTGGTGCAGGAACATTCATTTGAACCTAGAGATTTCTAAGGAGCTCCCCTTTGGCTTAGATTGAGCTAAAGAAAACTACATAGAGGTTTACCTCACATAAGAGGACACAAAAATAACAAGACAATTCTCACAGTTGCAAATCTCGAGCATGTAACCATCAGGATCATGGAAGAAAAGTTGGACGATGTACAACCCTTCATCTTCCACAACACATTTTTCATATTTTCTTTCCATTTGTTACAATTTATTTTCCACTAAAATAACATCTGGGCACCGCGAGAGAAAAAATAGTAACAGTGATAACGACAGCTCTAAAATGAAGCAAATCCTTCTAGAATAATAGTAATAATCTCTCAAAGGTGACTATAGGACTTTAAGTAAACCTGAAAAGCAATTTGGTTATCTCTTGGATTGATCTTAGTTTTCTTAGGGAGATCATCCCAAGACCTGCACTATAAGAGATGAATCCCCACATCATAACCAAATAAGCTAGACATCAACAACATTTTAGCTCCGTCGGAAGATATATGAAATATTATATTCTGACAGTAATGTTGGGTAAAGGACTATATTGACCCAAATATCTTACCAAGCTCCTTCAAAATCGAATGAAGATGGCCTCCTAACTTGCTGAAAAACAAGAACATTCTCATAGAATTCCGTAGAATCTGTGACAGATTTGCAAACAAATGAAACGTGATTGAGAGATACCAAAGGCAAAGGTTGGGAAATTGTTGTTTTTTCATAGTCTACAAATGGAAATTAATAATTTGGTAGGCACCAGTTTTCAGAAATGATTTACACTCTTCAGGGCATTGCGCAACCATCTCCTTATTAAAGAAGTTTTAAGGTAAATAATAGAAATCATCCGTATCCAAAGTGTCACAATTACTTGTTTCCTTACGATATTGGTTAATTACTTTTGCATTTATTACTTGGTAAATAATAGAAATTATCTGTAGCCAAAGACTTTTGATTTTGGATTGATAAGAGTTTTTTCCCAAAATGTTTGCAACTCCCTGTTCAAATATTCACCACAAAGGAACTTTAGATATTCAAATCCCTTATTCTTCATATTAAAATAGCAACTAATTCTTCGCATAGAACAAGGTTATAACTCAAAAAATCCATGGGAATGATCATTCTAGCTCATTGTTGGAACAATTCATGTTCTGTGCTTTTGTTTCTACAATAAACACACTTGAACCAGCAATGGATTTCAATGTTAAGATCAATGAAGCATGAGAATCGCGCCACCATTAAGGGGCGACTCTTTGGATGCCAAGGGAGCGGAGCTCCGCCCCCTCCTCCCTCCGCCCATGCTTCATTGAAACAAAAGCACAGAACATCATAATATCATTTAAGGAAGAAACATATTACATAGGGCAATATCGTTTAACTAAGCAACTCTAATTCTTAATTTGTAATGCACCAGAACATTTGGATTAACAGTATGGGTGGAGGGAGGAGTCAGAATCACACCACCATTGAGGGGCGGATCTTTGGTGTTCAAGGGAGCAGAGTTTCACTCCCACCTCCCTCCTGCAATGCTTCATATATATTTTTTTGGGGGGGGCGACACTTTACTTCTTTTATTTACTTTTATTATAGGATCCCAGGGCAAGGGAAAGGGAAAGATGACAGGAACATGGAAGCCAGGAAGCCAGGAAAGGATGCTTACCTAGACTGGGAACATGTTGTGGGTTGCTCACCCAAACGGGGAACATGTGATCCATTTCCCTACCAAATCCATCCCTCTTCTCTCCGATTTGAAGTGGGTATTTTGGGGGTCCAGCCTACTCTTATAATAAGGGGCAGAGCATGAGAGAAAAATTGGGCTGGCTATATAGGAAGGGGAAGTTGGACTTGGAAGCAAATATGCGTTTCGCTATAGCCTATTCATTATTAATTGAAACCCCCCTATTTCTTATCGATATAAGTGCGGGATGAATTAATAAAAGTAGGGCGGCATGTGATACTAGGCCCCTACAGCAAGCACCGCAACCAAACTTTTCATTTCATGTGCGTTGGCAAGTGCTACAATAGAACTATTCAATAGCTCCCCCTCAAGTCTATACTCTGATCGTTGCTTCCACCTATACTTTATATTGGTTCAGTAGAGATAAAGGAATGCTACCTGATCTGCTAGACTTGGTGATGCATGGTGATCTTCCTTCTTACCCACTTAACGATGGATGGCCCTTACCCGGTTCAGAATAAACTCCATAAAGGTTCCAGCATGATTTCCCAGCCCGCAACTATTTCTCCCAGCCTTAGGTGGGCCAAAGACTCGTATGGGACCAACTATTCCGCACCTATGAAACCAACTCTAACGCACCTTTTCTCTGGGGGTGTTCTGGATTAACAGTATGGGTGGAGGGAGGAGGGAGGTGGGAGCGGAGCTCCGCTCCCTTGGCCACCAAAGAGCTGCCCCTCAATGGTGGCATGATTTTGAGAATCGTGCCACCATTGAGGGGCGGCTCTTTGGTGGCTAAGGGAGTGGAGCTCCGCTCCTGCCTCCCTCCTCCCTCCACCCATATGGTTAATACAAATGTTCTGGTGCATGTATGGAATGCTCCTAACCAAGGTGTGTCGACATGTAATTGATCCTTCCACACGATGAAGCCGGCTCGCTCATTTTATCTTCTGTTGGGAACGATGCGATGGGAGGCCAGATGGAGCAAGGGGCCGATGTTAATTGTTTCAGTAATCATGCCATATAAAACATTTAGCATACTATGGGATGTTTCCTCATCAACACAATGCCATAACATGACTCCAAGTCCTTGATCTAGCCATGAACGATGAACCAAGTAATGTTCAGGCAGTAAAGAAAAAGGAAATATTACAATGTTCAGGCATAACTACAACGTTACCGTCCCTAACGACTATTTTTAGATTAAGTTTCACATGTTCTCTTGGCTATAGATTCCTTCATAACACAACCATGGTCCATGGTCCATGTGTTCCTTCATAACACAGAGTGCTTCCACCATTTATTACAATGTATTCAATTTCATTTTTTATCAGGAAAAAATATTATTCCAGTATATGCAAGGAGTTGTTCCTTCAAATGTAAAGGAAAAACTGACAACAAATAAAAAAAGGTTATGTCTCAGAAAGTTTTAATTTTCTCTTCTCATTTAATATGATATCAAAGCATCTTCTTTACTAAAAATATTTGATAGTCTGTCTACTTTGATAATAAAAGAAAGAGAGTTTATTTGAAAAGAATAAACTATAAGATGCAATTCAAATTAATTGTAAACTACAGTATTATAAAGTTTTAATTTTCTCTTCTCATTTACTATGATATCAAAGCATCTTCTTTACGAAAAATATTTGATAGTCTGTCTACTTTGATAATAAAAGAAAGAGAGTTTATTTGAAAAGAATAAACTATAAGATGCAATTCAAATTAATTGTATGCTACAGTATTATATATTTAAGAATGTAGTATATACCGTCATATAGTAAGTAATATAATTAGCTCAAGTATATATTTTCCTAACTATATTATCCTACTTATCCTTGTTAGAGTTAGCTAATTAACTATGAATATAGTTATCTATGTTTTATTTACTTAACTTTTCATTGCATTATCCTTTACTTTTCATTGCATTAGCAAAAGGAGAATAGGTAGAAGTAGAAATTCCAGCATACTAAGCACTCATTTATTTAAACAAATGGTTTCTATATATATGTGATTTCTTTTGATCTATCCCTTATTAGTCCCTGCCTTCGGGCTGCAGGGACTCAATGAATCTACTTGCCACCATTTTCATTACTATGCACAAAAACCAAAATCAAATTGAAACATTTAACCTAAGTTACCATAGTTCCGTTCAACAATAAAATAGTTCCTCCCGCCATGCTTCATTGAAACAAAAGCACAAAACATCACAATATCATTTAACGAAGAAACCTACTAGATAGGGAAATATCATTTAACTAAGAAACTCTAATTATTAATTTGTAATGCACCAGAACATTTGTATTAACCATATGGGTGGAGGGACGAGGGAGGCGGGAGCTGAGCTCCACTCCCATAGCCACCAAAGAGCCGCCCCTCAATGGTGGCACGATTCTGAGAATTGCGCCACCATTGAGGGGTGGCTCTTTGGTGGCCAAGGGAGCGGAGCTTGGCTCCCGCCTCTCTCGTCCCATGCTTCATTGAAACAAAAACACAGAACATTACAATTTCATTTAACGAAGAAACATACTAGATAGGGAAATATCGTTTAACTAAGCAAATTTTAATTCTTAATTTGCAATGCACCAGAACATCTAGATTAACCTTATGTTGCAGAAGCTTGGATATTGTATTCAAAATAATATAAAAAAGTAGAAGGTAGTTAAATAAACATTAATGCTTAATCTGTAATCGACTAGAACATCTAGATTAACCTATGTTGTAGAAGCTTGAAGCTTATGCGTCGCATTCAAAATAATATCGAAGATGTTCTGGATTGTTGATGAAAACGTCATACTGGGGATAAGAAGTATAAGAAATGGACGCAAACCTGGAAGAAGAAGCCATTGGAAGATTATAAGGACGTATACAAATGAAACTGCAATCCAGGATTTAAAGATAAGCTTGCTCAATGAATCAGCAAAAATCTGTGATATGATTCAATGCAAACAATAGTTATGATTTATTGCCTTTAGTTGCTATCATCAACCAATACTTGTGATTGATTTCCATTAACTGTTCTCATCATGCTCCAACTCCGGGGAAATTCATTACATAATTAACCGCTGTCGTCATGCTCCAACTTTGGGGAAATTCATTACTTAATTCCAAGAATATACTATGAAAACCATAAACAAAAATATAATGAGAGTGATATTGTGGACTTTGTGATATATAGAAAATTCATTACATTATTTCAAGAATATAATACTAATACAAGAAACAAAAATCTAATGTCAGTGGTCTTGTGGACTTTACGATCTTGTTTTAATTTCCCTTTCCAAATCCTCCTGAACACACATTTGATGTTTTTTTCATAGTGTGCTCATCGTGAAATAGAACAACCTCTTGTATGCAAAATAAGCTGTTGAAATAGCATTCGTCCAAGGCACATTATGACATTACATTATGTCATGTCAATCTAAGGCACATTATTCCATTACATTATATTAATACATTATATTATATCAATATATTTTGTCTTTTGTTTATTTATTTTAAGTATAATGAGTTTTCTGTCATAGTGTGCTCATTGTGAAATAGAACAACCTCTTGTATGTAGAATAAGGTGTTGAAATAGCATTCTTCCAAGGCACAATATGTCATTTCTGTTAGTTTTTCAACAATTAAGCTAGCATTATGATCTTAGGATCTTTTCACCGAGAGAATAACAAGCATAGCAATAAAACATAAGCACATCACAAGAGACAAGAGACACAAAGATTTTTCCTCGGGGAAACCATAAAGGAGAAAACCCCGCAACTTCCTTAGAGATAAAATCAGTACCAAAACAGTAAGAGATCTCCCAACAGCAGTGGCCTTCTAGTCCCAGTATATTTCCTCCTCCACAAGTGCGCCTCACTTAAGAGAGTGAATGATGTGTGTGATAAATAGAGATTTTCACTCTCTATTTATATTCTTCCATTCACTTGAAGTGCATTTTCACACGTAGGCTCGACTAACAATTACTTACCAAAGCCTACACCTTAATTAGTGTATAATAACTCGAGTGCCCTAAAACTATGGGGACTTACCTAATGACTTGACATGACTTGTTTACATTATTAATCCTCCCGATCGGAACATCGGGGCATGACCACATGACTCAAATAAATAATAGAAACATCCCGGAATAAACATCAGGTTACAATACATAAGATACATAGAAGAATACATTCCGAAGTTACATATACATCAACACTCCCTCTTAACTAGGAAAGTATTCTTTCGACACAATTTTCAGCACTGGTCTTCTTCTCTGGATCTGGATCATCTCTCGATCTGGATCATCATAGAACATCATCACTGGATCTGGATCATCTCTCGATCTGGATCAATATAGAACATCATCACTGGATCTGGATCATCTCTCGATCTGGATCAACATCATTGGACTAGATCTCGATCATCACTCGATCTAGATCATCACTGCTGGATCATCATTACTGGATCCGGATCATCACTCGATCTGGATCAAAACTGGTGCTATCTCATGATTCTTCTCATCATAGGAAGTTCTACAGAGCCAACCCTTTTTCATGCTGGTTGTAGGCGTACCCTCATGTAGGTCTTTGCCCAGCACTTACATCTGACCTGCTCGTCAGAAAGGAATGCCCAGCACTCACATCTGATCATGCAGTAAACTACAATCCCATCAGAAAGTCCCAGCACTCACATTCACCAGCATGATAGGACACACCTACTATCATCTATGAAATGGCTCAGCACTTACAACCACCAGCATGATAGGACACACCTACTATCATCTGTGGAAAGGAACAGTGCTCACATCCACCAGCATGGTAGGACACACCTACTACCATCTGTGGAAAGGCTCAGCACTTATAATCACCAGCATGGTAGGACACACCTACTACCATCTGTGAAAAGGCTCTGCACTTACAATCACCAGCATGGTAGGACACACCTACTACCATCTGTGAAATGGCACTGCACTTACAGTCACCAGCGTGATAGGACACACCCACTATCATCTGTGAAATGGCACAGCACTTACAGTCACCAGCATGATAGGACACACCTACTATCATCTGTGACAAGGCTCAGCACTTACATCCATCCAGGTGGGAACACATCCTGCTCACAATGATGGAAGGGAATGCACTCATATCTGATCATGAGGGGAACACATCCCAGCAATCATATCAGAATGGCCCCCAGTCCTCCTCGACTGATCTACCTGGTAACTGACCAGGAACCTCCATTCTCCTAGAGAATGGCAGTTTCCCTTACATCCAACCTGCTCGTTGGAATGGCCAACACTCATATCTGACATGGAAGGAACTTAATCCTTTAGCCATGAACATAATGGTTCAGCCCTTACATCTGATCAAGTGGGAACACATCCCTCTATCACATCAGAATGGCTACTCAGTTCTTACACTGAGTGTTCCTGGTAACTGACCAGGTGCCTCCATTCCTAGAATGGAAATTGCTCTTACATCTGTCCTACTCGACAGAATGGCCAGCACTCATATTTGACATGGAAGGGAGCAACCCTACCACCATGACAGAATGGCTCAGCCCTTATATCTGACCTACCCGTCAGAATGGCTATGGATCTCAGCACTCATATCTGACATGGAAGGAACCAATCCTCTCACCATGACAGAATGGCTCAGCCCTTACATCTGACCATGGAAGGAACCAATCCTCTCACCATGTCAGAATGGCTATGGGTCTCATCACTTTCTCTGGGAGGAAGCCTCGATATGGAGAACACCAAGTCTCTCTCTAAAGTACTTGAACTTCAGCCTAGCCAATGGATTCGTCAATACATCAGCTATCTGTTCCTCCATCGCAACATACAGGAGCTTCACTGCTCCTCTCTGCACCATATCCCTGATATAGTGATACTTGATCTCGATATGCTTCGACCTGTCATGAAACACTGGATTCTCTGACAACTTCACGCAACTCTGGTTGTCACAAGTAGCATCTAACTGGAGATCAAATATATTAGACAGTAGCTTCCGCAGCCATACTGCCTCACAACTAGCTGAACAAGCTGCGACATACTCTGCTTCAGCTGTACTCAGTGCCACACAGGATTGCTTTCTGCTAAACCAAGAGATCACACCTGATCCCATACTGAAGCAACATCCCGAAGTACTCTTCCTGTCGATGGCACTGCCTACCCAATCTGAATCAACATAACCCTCCAGGTTCATCTTCTGATTCGCATCGTACTTGAGCCCATAATCAATTGTACCCTTCAGGTACCTCAGAATATGCTTTGCAGCAATCAAGTAAACACTTCTCGGATCTGTCAAGTACAGGCTCAAGGTGTTCACAGCAAAGCAAATGTCTGGTCTCGTGTTTGTCAGGTACATCAATGACCCAATCATCTGACAATACATCGTAGCATCAACCGACTCTGACGAAGCATCACTCAATAGCTTCAGGTTCGATGCCATAGGTGTGGTCATGCAGTCAATCATCCTGAATCTCTTCAGGATCTCTACTGCATACTTCCCTTGTCCAAGGAAGATCCCATCTGTACTCTGCCACACCTCCATGCCTAGAACAATAGTGCATCGACACATAACAGGAGCATCACTGGTCTTCTGTCTTCAACCTTGAAGCAAAGGTTGAAATCCACTTTACTATCAGTAAAGCCTAGCATCATCAGTAATCTACCCATCTTGTCGTACCATGTCGAACCTCAGGATCTTCTGCAATCACTCCCTCTGAAGCAGAGCATCATACTCCCTCTGTCTTCTGTACTCTATGCATTGAAACATTCTGTACTGTAGTGACAAGTAGTATCCATCTAGGATCACTGGATACTAAGATCCTCTATCTTGAACTTCTTCAAAAGTTCATCTTGCACCCATCTGTGAGCTTGTCATCCTCTATCAACCTTGTGGCAAAGGTTAAGATATTCATCAAGCTCATCATGTATGCGTTATCCCATGGGTGTCTTCTGAACTCGTACAAAGCCTTCTTTCATTTGCACACATAATTATGCA